>CAIGRQ010323113.1:0-11433 GCA_903798375.1 Fraxinus sp. D2006-0159
GCGAGCGTGAGGCAACTGATGATGCACTTGGTTACCCCAATTTGTACGTCTAATCCGTTTAGATTTGACAACTATTTGCATAATTCTTTTTTAAATTCATGTGACAAAAGTTTATGACACACTAGTCTTGTGTTTATTTGATTGAATGTGTGATTATTTGAAAAACGATAATTCATTATGAAGGGATGTAAATGTGTTTCTGTCAACAGCTGGCGATGAATAGTACTGTTGTATTTCTACGTGCGTCTTTGATAGGTTTACAAAAAATGGGTGAAATTGTGAACTGTGTTATCTGTTAATGTTTATGGTTTTGTGGTTTGGTGTGCTTAGTGATGAGGATGAGCTCTTGAATACACAATGCCCTCGGCATTTGGAATTAAGATGGCAGACTGAAGTGAGTTCTAGCATATATGCATCGCCTTTAATTGCCGATATCAACAGGTAACTAGAAAGCTGTCTGCTTTACTGTTTTTTAGAAGGAACTGCTTTTATTTCATTCTGTTTATGCTTGTTTTAATTTCTATATATTTTTCTGAAGTTGTAATGTGAAACTTAATCAAATAAAGTTAAAGATACATGCAGGGCCGCCCTGAGAATTTAGAGACCCTAGGCGACTAATTATTACGAGGCCTTCAACATAATCATTTTTTCACAAGTGTAGCAAAATATAAATATTTAAATAATCAACAATTTATATTAAAAAGAGACTTTATATAATTCAAAAGGATAGAGTAGCAAATTAAAACTTTTCTCACAACCCGAGATATTAGGCTAGCATAAGGTATAACCTTCTCAAATTTTGAGATATAACATCAGTAATCAAACTACTAAAACCAAATTTTTCCAACATATTTTTTTCAATAGAAATCATAGATAATCTATTCAATCGTTCTTGTGACATGGTTGATCGAAGATAATACTTGATCAACTTCAACTTTGAAAAACTTCTTTCAGCAGAGGGAACTGTGACGTGAATAGTTAATAATACTGTGTAAGCAATCCAAACATTTGCAAAACAATAGTTCATTCTCTTATTAATGTAATCCAACATATCAATTGCTCCAATAATTTTTGCAGGTATCGCTTCCCTTAAAACTTTCAACTCAGAAAATAATTATATCCCATCAATATCAGAAATCATATTATGCTTCAAATAATTTTCAATGTTAATGCAAGAACACTTCAAACTATCATCATCAATAGATTTAAGTCTTTCCAAATCAAATAAAAATCCAAAAATATCATCATATTTTTGAAATTTTGGGAAGAACGACACAAGTAGCTAGATCATATTATGCGTCGATCTAAACATGCTCCCATGTATAGGAGTAACACAATTTTGGCAGAGCAAGTTATACGAGGGAGGGGTAGACAAAATTAAGACAACTAGTTTTAGTTGATAATATCTAGTTGTATTAGATGTCCCAGTGGATCTAGAAAGCAACTACCAAAGATTAATAGATTTCACCCTAAACTTAGCAATGGAAACAATTACAGTCGTTACAATTAAATCCTCCTTCAAAAATCGATGTCCACAACAATTCATATTTCTAGTTGGGTGACTTCGTGGAATAGCCTTCCCCTAGTCACCCATCCACAACTCTAGAAGGGTACATGCCTACTGCCCTCTTCAATACCAACTGTTACAACCGTACCAATTAAGTCACTAGCAAGGAGAGGGGTCTTATTGGTTACAAATTTGACCTGTCATAGACAGTGAATTCTAATGGAGCCAAGCAAGCTAGGAACGGTGACCTGACTTCTAGATTTTCCGAAGCGCTTTAGCAACAGTCATCATATCTGGCCTATCTTCTCCCTTCTCTTGGATGCATCTGTGAGCAATATCTAGGAAATCTTGCAATTGCATCTCTGCTTCATTCCCCCCTTCTTCTGTAATTTTCTGATCTACATAATGTTTTAATTGATCCTTCTGCAAAAAGCCTGTGCCGCACTTATTGATTATGACTATTTCATCTACCGGATGTGGCCATATAGATTGTTGTCCATCCAGGAGATTGAGTAAAAGCAAGCCAATACTATAGACATCAGTTTTCTGGTTAATAGCTTTTTGATTTTGCGTACTCGGGGTCTATATTTCTACAATCGAATAACAAAACATATTTCACCTGGAATTCTCAAGAAGGAAGCATTACTGAGTTTGAGAAGTCAAACAATTTAGTAACACCAAATCGATCGATGATCACGTTATCTGTCCTAGCTCTCTATTATAGATCACAGGCCTGGGACATGCAGCATGAAGATAGGCAATTACATATGCAATATCAGCTGCGACTTTGAGTCTGCTTTTCCAGGGGAAAAGTTTATCGCTGTTCGAGTAGTAAAGTAGATCAGTAAGAAGTTCAATTCCAGCATCTTCATATACCATCGCCGGGTATTTGAATTCCAGGCAACAGCCTATAAGCTTTAATACATTTTTGAGATGGCTCATTTGTGATGTAATCACTATATCACTGTTGGCTCCATTAAGTTTCCGGGGACTGATTAGTTCCTCACGGAACATCTTCACTAAAACTGGGCGTTCTCCCAAACATCCTTTAAATAAATAACCATTTTCACTTATATGCACCCACTGCACGAAGTCATTTGTTGCTCTGATTAGCTCTTTTCCTCCTCCTCTCGTCTGTTCTCAATTTTTCTTTTAAAATGGGATTTGAGGGGTTTTGGGGTTTTTTTTTTTCAGAGGCCCTGAAAAATCTGAGGCCAGAGGCAGTGGCCTTGCTTGCCTTGGGCCAGGGCCGGCCCTGGATACATGTTCAGTACTAAGTAAACTTTGTATGAACAAAGTCTCCTTTTCCTACACATGCTGTTATTTACTTTATCAGAGAGTAATGATCAATTTTCCTTTAATAACAGTATGATAAGTGTTTATAATTACTTATCGCCGTCGTTTTTTGTTATCCTTAATTTCATCAATGTATTCTCATTATGAACTTTTCAATTTATGCCCAAGTGATGGAAAGCTTGAGGTAGTCGTTCCTTCTTTCGTGCACTACTTGGAAGTCCTAGAAGGTTCCGATGGAGATAAAATGCCAGGTATACCTTTACTTGCAATGTTGAAATGAAGGTTCAATAGAGATTTATTTCCTAGATTCACTTTGTTAAAGTAAATACTTCTTTGAATTTTTCGTATTGTCTATGGAGGACTACTTTGCTAATCGCATTGTTTCCTAGTGAAACACTAGAGGGGAAAAAAGGACAATCTGTAAAACACTAGGTGTGATTTTGGCTGGTATCATCCAGATGATGTGATATTTCTACTGATTGTTACATAATTTATCAGGATGGCCTGCTTTTCATCAGTCGACTGTTCATTCTAGTCCCCTCCTATATGATATTGACAAGGATGGTGTGAGAGAAATAGGTTTAGCCACCTACAATGGTGAAGTCCTCTTTTTCAGGTAACAGTTTAGTATTTATTCAAAATGTTTCGTGGCAGCAGTATTGTAAATATCCTGCCTTGATTCAATGAATTTGTGGAAATAGGGTGTCCGGTTACATGATGTCAGATAAACTAGAGATTCCTAGGTTGAAAGTGAAAAAGAATTGGTATGTGGATTTGCATCCGGACCCTGTGGATCGTTCCCATCCAGATGTACATGATGACCAGTTGATCCAAGAGGCTCTTACGGAGTCAATGACTCGTAAGTTTATTATTGGTTACTTAAACAAAATGGTAAAATGGTTATTTATGTTCATTAATTTGCAAGTGGTATGATAATGCAATTTGCTGCCAATGCTTTGTTTCTTTTCTTTCATTTCTTATTTCCTTCAATCTCATTGAATATGTCGAGCAAGCTTGCTGAAGCATCTCAAAATTGTACTTTCCATACTCAAATGCAGCATGGTCTCCCCAAAGTTTTCCTGACATGATGTACACACAAAACTTTCTTCAATTGATAGCATGCTACTGGAAAAATTTTGTTAATACCCTTTGTCCTGTATGAATTAAATATCATTTCATTTACTCAAGATGACAAACATTGGCATATTCCATAAAATGTCCTGATCATTCGGATTTTAACTGCTTTAATCTCTCATCCTAGACCATTTAATGTTTCACATTGTTATGGGATATATATCCCTTAACAAACATCTGATCCATCCAGCGATAGAAGAGTCAAGACCCCATTGTATGTTAGAGGAGACACTATTTATTACGGGAAAATATCAATCTTTTTTCCTTGCTCGGATTTTTTTAGTTCGATCCATTCTCACTTTTGAAGTTTCATTTATTTATTTTGTTTTTTTTTTATTTCTGCATGCTTATTAAGGGATGATCCCATTTAATTCCTATTCCCTCCATCCCTCCTTTCATACAGAAAGGCTGCCCTCTTTCACCTTCTTCTTCTGACACAACTTTTTAGCAAACTAATTCCTTTTATAATCACCTTATATTTTTTGCAATTATGGATAAAATTTGTATATTTTTGAAAAGGATTCATTTTCGCATAGAGTGCCTGGTAAAGTCCAAACTGCGTGGCGGTATTGCAAAAGTAACACCAAATAGTTCAGCTAATAAGCTATTCAAAAGGATAAACAAAAAATAGAAAAATGAAAATGAAAAATCTTGATGGTAGAGTCGAATGAAAATTTGAAGATGTTCTAGAATGGAGGCCTGGATCTACTTAGACTATGGGCTCACTGACTTGTATCCTAGAGACTTTTCATCTTTTGAACATTCAATATTTCATGAGCACATGCAATTTGCTGTTGTCCACTAAAATTTTTCCTGTTTGTCAGCAATCACCCCCATATCAGGTGAGAATACTGTTTGCATCGAGCGGGATAAGATTGAATGTAAAATATTGTCATGAACATATTTATTTCAGTGATTTTGCTGTAGCATTTTTCTTCTGTGCATTCGAGGTATATCCAATTTGTTTCCAGTGGTAATTGGGTTTACGGAATGCTTGACTGTCGCTTTTCAAGTTTATGTTTATCCTTGCACATGTCTAAAATTCAAAATTATGTTTTAGAACACAAAGGAAGTGTGCTTGCAGCAAACAGTTCAGGCACCTCTATACCAGAAGTCCACAATTCATTGAACGCATCGAATCCTGCACCTGAAGTTCGTCGTGATGCATCTAATAACACAATTTCCACAACCGATGTTCAAAATGACGTACAGAATGCTTCTAATCTAGAGAATACAGGGAAAAAGGATATTAGTCAAGCAAATGCAGAGATCAATATGCCGCAGAACATTAGTAGCAGTACATCTTCTGATTCAAACACAAGGAGAAGGCTTCTTGAAGAAAATGTATCTGATTCTGGATCCAAAGGTAATGAGGCTGAGGGTGTTCATGCTGCTACTGTCGAAAATGATGGAGGCTTGGAAGCTGATGCTGATTCAACATTTGAGTTATTCCGGGATAATGAAGAGTTGGCTGATGAGTATAACTATGATTATGATGATTATGTTGACGAAACCTTGTGGGGAGATGAGGAATGGACTGAAGCACAACATGAGAAATTGGAAGATTTTGTTCATATAGATGCACATGTTTTATGCACTCCTGTAAGTATAGTAGTATATGTAGCTTCTGCTTTCTTCCCTATAGGGGTTGTAAGCATTCCAGTCTTTTCTGCCTTTGAGACCTCCAAGCATAAGGTTTTTTAACGTGTTTTATTACCAAATTTGATGTAGTCTTTTTTTCTTTTCAGGTAATTGCAGACATAGACAATGATGGGGTGTCAGAGATGATTCTTGGAGTTTCTTACTTCTTTGACCATGAGTAAATTTCTTACTTCAATACACGTGCTAAAATTTCAATCCTGCAACTGTCACTATATTTTTTTCTTTTTGACATTTCATCACTTCTTTAAATATATAATTTGTGGAATGTTGTGGCTTCTTGTTAATACTTAGGAAATAAAGGAGATAAATTCTAGCATCTTACATTATATTTTATCTTTCTGAACGTTTGCCATCCACTAGAAGTGACCTGCATGCAATTCAGCTGATTATTTTAGGTTCACAGGTATTATGACAATCCAGAGCATCTGAAGGAACTTGGTGGCATTGAGATTGGAAAATATGTTGCTGGTGGTATTGTTGTTTTCAATCTTGACACAAAGCAAGTTAAGTGGACTGCACAACTGGATCTGAGTACAGATACTGGAAGCTTCCGTGCCTACATATATTCATCTCCAACAGTTGTTGATTTGGATGGTGATGGGAATTTGGACATCCTGGTTGGAACTTCTTATGGTCTGTTTTATGTGTTGGACCACAAGGGTGCGTGCTCTTCTGTACCATTCTGTAACCAAGACTTTCATAAACTTGCAAGAAATTGATTTTTCTACAATCTTATAATTGGAATGTACTATATCTATTTTTAATTTTTTGTTTTTTTGCATGCGTGGTGTGGGCAGACGAACAGCAATGTACATCACAAATCCGAGACCACCATTTCATAGTTAAAACTTGTGTGTCTACATGGTTCATTTCATAGTTAAAACTTGTGTGTCTACATGGTTCAGTATTTCAATCTGTTTGAAGTCTTGATTTGACCAATGCTGAGGAGACTTTTAAAAATAAAAATGAATATACTGGAATGTCTCAGTCGAGAAATCACTAATCTAGAAACTGTGTTATCATTTACTTGTTATCATTCTTGCCCAGATCATTTTAAGACTTGTTCTCATGATTTTTATTTTTATTACTTCTAGTATGTGTCCTCATTGTCTTGGTTATTAGCCTTACTGTAGTTTATACTGATTCAGGACACGTGAGAGAGAAATTTCCACTTGAGATGGCTGAAATTCAAGGGGCAGTAGTTGCTGCTGATATCAATGATGATGGCAAAATTGAGCTGGTGACTACTGATTCACATGGAAATGTTGCAGCTTGGACTCCACAAGGAAAAGAAATTTGGGAAGCACATGTTAAGAGCCTTGTTCCACAGGTATGTCACAATTTCTTGACTCCTAAATATGGTAAATTCAAACTAGATATAATGTTTGTGTGTCATATGAGAAACATTATTTTTTTCTCAGGGTGCCACAGTAGGTGATGTGGATGGGGATGGTCATACTGATGTTGTCGTTCCAACAATATCTGGAAACATATACGTTCTGAGTGGCAAGGATGGGTCAATGGTACGGCCCTATCCATATAGAACTCATGGTAGAGTGATGAATCAAGTTCTTCTAGTTGACTTGAGCAGACGCGGGGAGAAAAAGAAGGGACTAACAATTGTTACAACATCATTTGATGGTTATTTATACCTAATTGACGGACCCACATCATGTGCTGATGTTGTGGATATTGGAGAAACATCGTAAGATAATTTAAAGTTCACGTAATTATTAGTCATTCATATGACTAATATCTTCTCACTTCACAAAATATTATATCTTTTTTCAATCAGATATAGCATGGTTTTGGCCGACAATGTTGACGGCGGAGATGATCTCGATCTTATAGTGACAACCATGAATGGAAATGTATTCTGTTTTTCAACTCCTTCTCCACATCATCCACTCAAGGCAGGATTTGATTGAGTTAAATCCGTTTTTCTTTATTCGCCAACTTGACATAATTATTAACGCTCCTTGTGAATTTCCAGGCATGGAGATCCCCGAATCAGGGCAGAAACAATGTTGCACACCTCTATGGCCGCGAAGGAATCTATGTTACACCATCGTCAAGAACTTTCCGTGATGAAGAAGGCAAGAGTTTTTGGGTCGAATTAGAAATTGTAGACAGATACAGGTTTCCATCTGGCTCCCAAGCGCCTTATAATGTCACGGTATGAAGCTTCTTCCGGGCCTTGATTCTTTGCACATCTAGGCAAATAAAAATGGGAAAAATATTTTACCATTTCCTGATATTATCTTCTGTCTTAATGAAAATATAGATAAGTTTGTTGGTTCCCGGCAATTACCAAGGAGAGAGAACGATTAAGCAAAATCAAGTCTTTGACCGTTCTGGAATACATCGTGTTAAACTTCCAACTGTAGGAGTTAGGACTGCCGGGACTGTTCTAGTAGAGATGGTTGACAAGAATGGACTCTATTTTTCAGACAACTTCTCCCTTACCTTTCATATGTATTATTACAAGCTGTTAAAATGGCTTCTTGTCCTTCCAATGCTGGGAATGTTTGGGGTTCTTGTCATCCTGCGCCCACAAGACGCCATGCCTCTGCCATCATTTTCGCGAAACACTGACTTGTGACATCGAGCAGCCAATGAAATTTGAAGTGTATATTTGGCATTACACAACAATCGAGGGTTGTCATCTTCAGAATCCTCGTGCTGGAAAAACTAACTGGATCAAATTTCATCTCTGGGAGATCTTCAACATCTCATCTCTGCTACAGAGCCTTTTGTTCCTGAATCGAATCTTAGTTTTGTGTTTGAAAATGCAAGGCAAATGTTGTAATTTGGGGCTGCTTATCGAGAGGTTTTCTTTGATGTAATTGAACTCTTTCCTTTTCTAGAAAATATACGGAAAATTAGATTTTTGACCCTATACTCCATTTGGTTTGTGGATTTTGCTGCCCCCCTTTTTTTTTTTTTGGCATTTTGTTGTATCCTTTACGGGTCTTCTTTATCTTATATTTCATCTTGCAATTTAACCCTGTACCAATTTTGATTTTGGAGCTTGTTTGGCCAAGCTTAATAGGTTCGTTCTGAATAAAAATTGAAATTTTGAAAAAAAATGATCTAAAATTTGATGCCTCGAAACAGACGAAATTGTCAATTCTTCTTCAAAAATTCTGATGCCTGATTGATAAACAATTGTACATGATAGAATATTTTTGAATCTCGACTAATACCTTTGAAAGAAACAAAGAAATACAAAATACCAAGAAGCTTTGATCCTGGTAGACTCGTTCTCCCGTGGAAACCAAGTAGAGTTGAGAATGCTCAGAAAGGTCCAAAGAATCCGTTTCCAATAGTACTGATTATCGCCAATTTCCCAGCAGATTTTGAAATCCCTGTTCCAAAGATGAGGAATACTCATTCAACGAACAATTGAAGAACAGTCTTGAATAGATTCAAGAAGATAGCAAGCAGGAATCCTGCAATATCCTGATCAAACAATCAAAAGAGCTAGCTGCAGTGATGAACGTAGAATTTGATAGCACTGAGCAATATCAAGAAAGAAAAATAAACTCTGTGCCAACATGCGATAAATGAAATCAGTAAAAATCCAGCTTGACTGAGAGCTCAAACTCAGTGCTACAGCAAGTCAGCAACCTTATTTCCATTGATATGGTCTTTTTGTTCGATATTTCACTGTTTGCCATTTCTTCAAAAAATAATCTTTTTTCAGTCTATATGCTAAATATCCTGTACTGCCTCTGTGAATAACGTGTCGGCATTTCCACTTATGTTTGCATGTTGAATTTCTGATTGAATACTATATAGTTTCCAGCGAAGATTGGACTGCTGTATCTTCATCTGGGTCATTTCTGACAGTGGTTTTTATTGACTTCTTGTCGCGTTCCAAATGTTCCTGGAAATTCATCACGATCCTGATTCATGAATTTTTGGGATTGCGAAATCAAGATAAGACGATCGAACAGAATCTTTTCCAAATTTGATGTGTTGTTTACATTTTGCTCAAAACGTCTGCTTTAGACATGACTGTTAATAAAGATGTTTACATGGAGGTTTAAAGAGATTTTCTGGCATGCAGGCTCGAGATTTTGTAGGTGCAATTCACAGAGAAAACAAAGAGACTGACCCAAATTTTATGCTGAAGGATCCCTCAATCCGTTGCTCGAAAGGTGCTGAAATGCTATCACAAAGGAGGTAAAATGGGCTCGGAAAGCTCGAGACAGCCATTGAGTGCAAAGAAGCATTGCACAATCTTGATTCTTCAGATCAGAGGGCACTGCAGTTATTTCTGAGTTTGCCAACCTGGATCCTGGAAAAAGGCCATTTAGGGGATGGGAAGCAGTTGTATGCTGAGGCAGCTGAAAGGCGTGAACCTTCATCTTAAAGGACATGTTTGGTACGCAGTATTGAATAAGACTCAATATCACAATAAATAAGATTTTAACTTTCTTTTCTTTTACACTGTCGAGTGTTGTCCAGTCCATCTTACCAAAGTCGAGCACGGATTAGTATTATTAAGCACAAAGATTGAAGTGGAATAACAACATGATTCTTAAGATGACGATTTGCTATAAGAAAATTACTAGAAAATAAGGGATTTCTGCTAAATACTTTTCTATGAAATGACTAAAATCTTTAAAGATTTTATTGTTTTCAACAGCATTTTCACTCTAGTTATCCTTTTCCTTTTGTTTTAGGCTATGAAATTTTTGGTCTGAACAAGTATGATGGTTTGAAAATTTAAAAAAAAAAAAAGCAAAGAAGGAAAGGAGGTGTGTGTAAATGAGAAAGACACTAATTCATTAATGTGGACAAAAGTTATTGAACCTATAAGAATAAATATAATAATATCGAGTTCTTGTATACTCATACATCATTCGTAGAAGAATCAAAAGTTATGAACCCGTAAATATTTTTCGAAGTATCCTTTTTATATATTATTTTTTTTGACATGTCCTACAAGAGAACAACTTCTATTGGATAATTTGGCATGGAAATTTATTTGAAATTTCGTAATTAACTCAACGAGTCCTTTCTAAAGCTGGGAAAAAGAAAAAGAAATACACACAATCACGCCAATTGTGATAAATTGACTTTAATGCTAGTTCTTACTTTAGCATAAAATTCTATTTCGATGTGACAACATACTATGATACCTATTGGCTTTAATTGGAGATAACTTTATGTGTTGTTTTGTTATACCTCGTGACTTGTTTTAAGAGAAATTGGAATATCAATATAGCATGGAGTTATGAAAGTGTAGTTGGGATGCATATTGTGTTTTGATTTGGGTCGGAGGTCGTGGTCGGCCTCAATGACGATTCTTGTGGTCGGAGCTGCACGAAAGTGTTTTGAATGTGGTGGTCCGATGGTGATTGGTGTTTGAAAGTGTACACTGATATATATCACACGTTTCAAAAAAAAAAAAAAGTGTACTTAATTTGTCAAAAAAATTACATACACATCAAAGAATTGATTTTAACTGACGTATTTTTTGGCCTTACTCAATTTTGCTCCATTTTTGAAGCAGTGAATCCAGTGATAAAATATGGGCTTAAATCTTAATTAAAAGTACTATTTCAACCTCTGGGCATAAAGTACCCTAACCTGGAAAGTACTTATTGGGCCCTCTAATTCTTCATAAAGACATGGTAAGCTAGTCGAAAGCAATTTTAGCCAAAAAGAAGCAAACAATTTTATTTCAGTTTTTTAAATTTTTATCTTTTTGTTTTTTTGGCCACCTTGAGCATATAAGAAAAGACAAGCAATGACCCCTCTTTGCTTTTCTTTATTCCTTTCATCTTTGAAAAATGTCTCCTCTGATGATTTTCATACAATAT
>CAIGRQ010323132.1:0-18628 GCA_903798375.1 Fraxinus sp. D2006-0159
TAATGAAAATTATCACAAAATGTATAAGTCATTCCATAGGTACATGTCAATCCTACATCAAAAATAAGTAAAAATCACACTAATATAAAGAATTAATAAGAGCACATGTGAATAGTAAGATACTAAAGCAATTTGGCACACAATAAGTTAAAAGGTTGTGCTATTAAAAAGAAATGAATAATCAGTTTATTTGGCATATAAGGACGAATATCATTCAAAATTCAAATGGGACGATATAGTATCTTTTCTGTTGCCTTATCACAAAAATCAGGTATATTTTCATAACACAAATCTTGCTGAACTTCATTTTTTGTATTTCATGTATAACAATTTTCACTGTTTATTGTCCTAACCAAGTGTATCCCAATTCCATTGTAACTATAAAATAATAGTGAGGATTAAGTTATCAAATAATTAAATGAAAATCAATTTTGTCATTATACAATTGGTCCTTAACTGGTCAAAATAGATTATTTTCATGTCTAACAACAAATCAATTTTCGTTTGGAAATAATTCAGAGTTGTGCTTATACTTGTACTCCTTTTACTATGATAAGTGCATTCATGTATGCTTTCTTTCCTTCACTAACAAACTTCATCTGAAAGATTTGTTATCTAGCTTAGTAATTTTGCTAGCAGCATTACTATAATCACAAATTATGGCCAGACTATACTATCTTGTGGAATTGAAAATAATCCTTCCTTATTCTTAAAGAATTAGTTACTTGATACACATAATAAATGCTGAACAATGTTCGTAGGTGTATTCTGCAGCCATGAAATATTCAACAATCTATCTATCTAAAAAAATAAAATAAAATCCTTCTTTCATAGATATAATGTTCAAGTGAACATGTACATGCTATTGACCAGTCTAACACGTAAAAACGTTCTTTCATATATATAATGTTCGAGTGAAGACATTTGTGTGTGAGTGACTGAGTGTGAAAGAGAGATGGAAGGGATATCTGTGACTGTGGTGGATCTTATGCAAATTCTGCAAAACCCAAAGTTTATCCACGGAGTAAGGTAAGTAACCCAAAGAGGGCAAACAACAATTCCTAGAGCCATGCAGCAAACATTACAAATAGCCATATCTCTCATTGGCCAAGTTAATATATGTCATTGGCCCATATTCGGTTTAATACTACCATTTACTGAAAGGTCTGCAACTAGATGTAAACCACATAGATCTTACTAGATGAAGTGCCAACAGTAACATCATCAAAAAATCTATCTAATTTCCACTTGAAATGAATCTAAAAATGACCTCAACAACCAATTAATAATAGCTCTCTCTGGAAAAGAAAACAACAATGTTGGAGTAGATTTCTGAGAAAAAACCAATTAAAGGCTACTAATATTATAGTTTTCTACAGGTATGAGAGTCAAGACAAGAAGATAGATTGTACTGATCTTCATAATTCTCCCAAATTGATAAATCTCCTACATTCTACCAGTCTGTTTAACATCAAGAACACAACCTGCAATTCCGTCTCGCCTCCCAAACAGAGACCAATGAATAGCAGTAATAGCCAAGAAACGGAACCCATACATACACCCAACAAATTGACAAGCAAATAACCGCAAGTTTATCACAAGCAAAAATTCAAAACCTTGATTTGAAAATGCCCTAAACCTTGATTGAAACGGCCATAGAGAAGCCTTCGATTTGAGAAGACGGTCTCAATACTTTGATTTGAAGATCCCATAGGGAACCCTTCGATTTGGGTTGTGGGTTTGAGAGACGAAATTGATTTATCGTCTTCGTTACGGGAGAGCCAGAGAGGAAAGAGAGAAAGAATTGAGAAACGAGAGGTAGAGAAGGGTGAGAGAGAGAATTTTCAGAAACGCCGTTTCCCGTGTTTTAGCCACTTCCCTTGTTTTGTTGTAAAAATTTCCAAAACGAGGTTTTACTCGTTTTCTATTTTCAGTGTTAATTTTTTTTCCATTTTTAGAAACGTGTTTTCGGAAATGGGAAAGAAAACTCGTTTTCACTGTTTTGAAAAATTAAAAACAGAAAAATGCTTGAAAACGACAAAGAGAACAGGGCCTTAATTTTTTGTGTATTCTAAATATCTTCTTAATTTAAAAAGATATAATCTATTATTAGTTATAGATATATAAAATCTTAAAATTTTTGTTAAATCTATGAGTTTTAGGACTTCTCATTTGATATCATAATTTCTGGGGTTAAATTCCATGTTCATAATTTCTTGGGGACTTAATTGAAGTTTCCTATATTCTTATAATGACTTTGATTGCAATTTCTATGTAGGAGGGTATTTTTAGAAGTTTTTTATTTCGTTAGGAATTCTGTAACTATTTTCCTGTACTTGGAGAGTTTCTCTTAACTTAAGGCCCACGTAGACGCTCCGATCAAGTGTAAGACTTGCCAAGACAAAAGTTATTAGCTAACCCTCCCCCCTCCTTCCCCAATTCACTTATGAAGCAATCAAACGCGCCTCTTCATTTTTGTTCATAGAAAGTGTGTTCAAAGCATTGAATCATTTCATTTAGTACGAGATCACACTTCGCGGTGCTTTGCTTACATTGCACCTCTAGTGTATCAAAGTTTTGTTCATCGTCCAAGAACAAATGCAAGGGAATAATCCTCGTGATTGAATCCCAATGGATACGCCTTTTGTTTCAAGTCAAGTACACTTGATGAGGTAAAATATCTTGTTAAATTGTAAGATTTGTCCGGGTAAATGTCTTGATCATGGGTGGATGTAGAGGGGATTGGGCCGGCTCATAGCCCGATCCAGTCCCGACCCATTTAGTTTTTATGTGTAAAAAAAATATTACGTAAAACCAATTTTTTGTGTAATTTTATTTTTTCATTTAGTCCGACTTGAAATCTTTTTTTAGTCCAATCTTGAATCCGTCCTTGGTCTTGATCAAGTGCAATACTTATCCATATAAATGTTCTAGGCAAGTGTAACACTTGGATAAACATTCCGATCAAATGTAGGACTCATCGAACTAAAAAAGGGTAAACATGGCTAGTTAAGCATTGTTGGACCATCTTGAGGGCAGGCTTTGCCCATGCTCAAACACGACCGATTGAGTATAGCTCAACTACTTTGGTGCTGGCCGAGCTCCAAAGAACTTTGGCTTCATCTACTTGCATGTCAATTACTTGGGTAGTCTTTCATCCCTCTTGGTATTGGCACGTGTAGGTTATTTTCAAATTTCAACTATAAGACGAATTTTATCGTTGTCAAAAGGATCTCCATCCAATTATATAAATTGTGTGTGTTAGGTTTTTGATACCCAATAAATCCGAGCTATGATGTTAAACCGATGTTTTATTGGATTATACTTCATAGGGTTCGGCCGATGAGTGAAGTGAAACATCGACACCACAATAGCCTAAACCTATCCCGTAATTCACTTGGGTCATTTGAAGCAACCTAATTAAATTAGTGTTGCTCCCCAATACCTTGGAAGGCTTTTTGGAGAAGGCTTTTTGGTTGGTAGCCCACGAAGATGTTACCTATTGGGCCTCTAATTTGATTAACCTAAAAGCCCATTATTTACCTATTTATGCTACCCGTTTCTGTGTTATTTAGTGTGTGAAAAAGTGTGTAGCTATGAGATTTTGAGAGAATAGTTGTGCCTCCATTGAGCTTCCCGTTTGTGCTGTACTTCTCTTCTCATTCTCCTCATTCCTTTGTGGTTTGACCTTGAAGCTATTACACTAACAACATCAGCCCTTTGTGGGCAACCAGTGACCATCCTTAGTGGGCAAATCGTAGCAACCGGTTGGGCGTGGGTGATTTGGGATATTGGTTCTCTATTGTGGTGTCGATTGGTTTTGGAGACTGAGTCCGGAATACTGTTGGTTGGAGGCCCAAATTCTCACAGTGAGATTTAAAAATAAAAAAAGGGTATCATTTTAATTTTTTGTTTGGTGGCTATTCCATGTTATACTTTATCCCTGAAATATTACTTTATATATTCAATGAAGTGCGACATTACTTTCCGGAATAGACCGACAAAAAGTAAGTTTTATATATAATTCAAGATATATCTTATTTTCTACAACTTATAATTCAAGATATTGATTTCTTATTATAAAAGTTTGGATTGAACATTGAACTTATTGTATCTTTTCTTATTTACTAGTTTTTGGCCCCTGCAATGCACGGGCTGTGTTATTTTGAAGGTAATATTAACGATTGATGAGATATAATATTACAAAATTTCCACGCACATTTTTTATAAAACAATTTATAAAAGAAAATGTTTTATAAAGATGTAACGTGTCAATCCAAAATTTGAACAAAGAGAGAGAAGTAAATAGTGTATGGAAAAGGCTTAAGAGAAAAGTTCAAATGTTCGTGAGGAAAATAATGCATTTTACAATCTGGAATACAATAATGTATATAAATTAATTTTCCAGTACATACTTGATTCTCATAAAACAACTGAAGTGGAAAGTGGATGAAAACTTACAACTTTCAATTCCTCATTTAAAACTGAATGGATAGACTCGGAATCATGGGCGGAGATAGGGGTGGGCTGTAGCCCATCCTTGCACAAGCCCAGCTACTGTTAAAAAAAAAAAGTTAAAGGCCAATTTTTTCCACTGTCAATCCAATAGCCCACTGTCCAAGTCAATTTCCACCCATTGACCCAAAAGGCAAAACCCTCTCAGCTCTCTCTCACACCCTACGTCCTGCCCGTTACCGAAAGCCAAAGCGAAACCCTCTCCGAGCGTCGTCTTCATTTCTTCTTCTTCTTCAGACTTCACTCTTCAATTTCTGCAGAAAGAAGGTTCAAGGTTAGTTCGTGTTTTAGTTTCATTGGCTGCTTTCAGTTTTGAAGTTGTAGTGGAATCTTTTTACTATGATTTCTTTAGAATGCATCTAAAGGTCGTTATTTATTTGGCTTCAATTCAATGATTCCGTAGAGACTTCCACTTTTTCAATTTGTCAAGTAATTTCTTTAACTGGGGCTTTCTCTTGTTGAAAATGGTGTTTGCAGGTTTTTTTTTTGTTAGATGATGTTTGAAAAAAGTTAACTATTGAAATCTGGTTTATTTCAACTCGTTCTTGATTATTAATAAGATTTACTTAAATTATGGATTTTAGTTAAATTCTTGAAGTGTGGAAATTTTAGTTTGGAAATTTAGCCAATAGCAATTTATATAGGACAATTGTATAGTGTAAAACAATTCTTTATATCCAGACTTCTCGCCTCTCTGGCCATCGCCATAGTTCCAAATGCATTAAATGGAAACTTCGTTTGAGCCTTGTATAGGCCTAGGTCTTGTCCAAGAACACACTACTTAGCATTAAACTGCCAGAGGAGTCTCAAAAAGGGACGTTTGTCTCAAAACTTACTTCCAGAGTTTCTCCATAAAAGGGTGCCTTTTCTTCATTCACCATAATCTCCAGAGGAATAGTACGAGTTTTCCCTGTGCTGGGATCAATAAAGCCCTCAACAGGACCTTCAGGATCTCCTATTTGAACTACAAAGCCATCTATTGTAGAAAAAACAGCATGAGTATCTATAAGCTTCATCAAATTAGAACAGGCTAACTTAATTATTATGTGCATGTCAAAAAATTAAGCGGGTCCTCTTTATGTCGGGTACAATTGTAATATGTAACATTATATTACAATTTTTCTAGTTATATATAAATTTTATTCGTACATTCAGTTTTAAAAAATTTTGACCTCCGTACGACACATTACTGGCTTCACCCCTTCTCGGAATCAACTTCGATCTCTCACTGGTGATTGAGAAAGTGGTGCAAGGCAAGTTTTCGGCAATTCCAACCAGTATAATGCTCTGGATTCACTTCTAACAGCTTTGCACTTGTTTTTAAAGCTTCTTTTGTATATCTGTAATTTAGAAAACAAAATAGTCAACCTCCAAAAAATTGCAGATTATAGATAACAAATACCAAAAAAATTGCTGAAATTTTGCGATGTAGGTGAAGGAACTGAGATTGGAGATCAAAAAGTTCAGTGGCTTTTAGGGCTGAAGCTTCTTGCTCTTATTGACTTGGGGTTTTACGCAATATCCCATGCATTTTTCTGTACCCCTTTCTTCCTTGTTGGACTTCTTGTTTAGATCTAACCCCTTTCTGGGCAAGAAAAAATGGGAATTGCCCCAAAATTGAAAAATTGTATCCAAATGCCAAAATGGAGACCAAAGTTGCAATCAAATGATGTAGCACTCTTTTGTTTACTTTCACTTTTGATGTAAAGCAGGCTTTTGCAATTGATCTAACATACATCACTGCGTGCATAGGAGAACAATAAATTGAAAATTAAAAACACTCAACACCAGAATAATTCACATATACTAAAATGAATACTATTTTTTTCCTCAAAAAAATTGGGAACAACGAATTACCTGAAATGGGAACTTAGAAATGGGCCAATTTGGAAGAACCAAAATAACGAATCAAAGTGGGAAGTCTCGAGCAGAAAATTTCATATTTAAGCCCCAAAGAACTAAGTTTCAAATTATAAGCAAAAAGAAGAAAAAAATGCAAAACAATAGATCCATTAAAATTTAAACTATCAATTTCAATAGAGCATCCAACTTAAGATAGTACGCAAATATAAATAAAATTCCAAAAAGAGAGAAATCGGAGGCAGGTGGAATCCTCTTCTAACGAAAATTGCCGCCTTCTTCTTCTTACGGTTTCGTCGGGGGCCTTCGACAGGAAAGCAACGGCGGAAAAGCATGAAGCCAGTTGTGCTTCAGGCGAATCTATCCTTCGAACTTCGAGTTTGAAGATCCGAGAGTCTTGGAGTGATCCACGGTTTTCTTTCACCGTCGCGACGAGAGGGATTTTCACAGATCAGTTAGCAAGAATTGATTTTGTAGTGGAGAGAAGAAAACGTGGTTGGAGATATTTTTCCAATATGGGGTCGTTTCTATCCAGGAACAGTAACGATCTGGTTTGTGTGTGAACAAGAGGTCAGAAAATGAATAGTGAAATTTTATTGCCTCTTTTATATGAAGGCAATGGTATTATATAGCCGCTATAAGAGGTATTAAACAGTTTTCAAATGAATCACTTTAAAAAGTGCTCATATTAATATTAGAATTTTGAAGTTCATCTTAAAATTTGGTTAAAGTTTTCATCTATCTTCCAACTCAGATTTACAAAAACAAGCTTAGCTTTTAAGGAACTTAAAACTAAGTTAAAAAGTAGAAAATAGGTTTTCATTAAATAAACATTTTTTCGAACATAATTGCTACGATCATGTGTTTATAGTTTACACACAGTGACGGATTCACAATTGATTGTCAACTAGGGCGATCATTAACTGTTGATGACAGTCAACGATTGTAATAGCGAGATTGTTTATTAATATTTAATTAAATAATATTAAAAATTCTTTAATCTATATCTCTATTTGTTCTTAAAAGATTAAGAAGAGAGGATGTGCCTTTCACTATTCATTCTTGAAACCTCCATTTCACAATCCCAATTGATTTTTTACTATTCATTCCATAAATATCTTGCATATAAAAAATGTAGAAAGAGGCGAAAGTCTTCCATTCGCTTTACCTTTCACTTCCCCTTTCCTTTCCTTTCTGTTTCTTTTTATGTTCAGTCAAGGTCTACACACTCTTCCTTCATTTCTTCTGTTGGAGATGCACCGGAGTTGAAGAAGAAACACAACAAAATATTGCAGCATGAGATGAACAAAATACGAAAAACCAGGATCAAACTTGAAGGCTCGAATGCATTGTTAAGTCTAAATTATAATTGGCAATTTATAAATTTGTAATTAGCATTTTCCTTAGTCAAAATCAAGTTCTAGTTGAATTGTATTAGGAGTTTATCGAGTTGTAATCAAAGTCAAAATAGGAGTTATAGAATCATAATTAAAGTCAAAAGAGTTGGGTTAGTAGTATAGTCATTGAAGGAGTTCAAGATTATCACATATGATCATTGGAATGCATTTAGAAATCCAAAAAGTGTCAAAGAGACGTACAAGTTATGCTCCAAATTCTCAGTCGTAATTTGCAATGCATTTTTCATTTAGAAAACATTGGAATTTGGATAAGACTATTCTAGAATAGTTTTATCCCTTTGGGTTAGCTTATCAATGCATTTTGAATCACCTTAATCGGATATCGGGGGAGAAAGTTATGATAAAAATACTGAAAATTGTTCAGTTGTTGCTTACATGTCGCTGGCTTGGCGCTCGAGCAATAGGTCGACGTTCAGAATTCTGTTTTACTTCAAACACTTGGTTTTTCAATTTTTTTTTCCATCCCAAACACTTTTCCCTATATATATATCCTACCTTATGAACGTCTAAAAGTGTGTTGAATCATATTTTTCATAGAGATCATTCATTTGAAAATCCAAAACACATTCATTGATTCAAAGATTGGACAACCATATTATTTGAGCCATAATTTCATCCAAGCTTCGATTTGTCGATTTATCTGTATTGTTTTATATTAAACCACAGATCAAAACATGCAAGATCTTCTGATCAAACACCAAACCATTTAATCCACCGGAGATATATCGATACCAGTGATCGGAAACTGTTGCAAAAGCACAAATTCAGGAGGACTAAAGTGTGATACCAGGAGTTAGGATATGACGTCAGGAGCACGTAGTCCAGGAGGGCTAATGTATAAATGAGGACTTGGAATTTGTTTTGAAGGAGTACACCTCTAGTAGGATCAAGAAAGACTATAGAAATTGATGTCAAAAGTTTTACGGGGTAAAGGGGTCTAGACTGTACTATAAGCTTGTTTCGATTTATAGTGGATTATTAATTGACAAAGTGCCCAGAGTTTTTACCCAATTGGGGTTTCTCCCAAGTGGTATCAGAGATTAATAGCGATCCTTGACCCAATATTTTGTCTAGATGAGTCAATCAATTTATGATTCGGGAAGCTTGTGACCAATTGTTTTAAGAGTACCTTAAGTTGAAAAACGTAAATCGCTCTACCTTTAAAAAATTGAATAATCTTGAATTAGAAAAGGAGAGTCTTGTAGCCAAACTTGAGGAATCCACTAGAATTTTGAATGAGTTAAGAGTTGAGAAAGAGTCCTTAGATATTAAGGTTAAATATCTTATGAGTGATATTGAAAAATCAAATACCCAACTCCACTCTTTTTTTAGCGGATCTAAGAAAATTGATAGCATGATAGGTTTGAATAAAACAATTGGGGACAAAAGAGTTGTAGGCTTTAATGAAACAAATTCTTATATTGCTTCTTCTTCGAAAAATAAGTTTGTACCTACCTTGATGCATAAGGTTCAAAATTTGAGACCTAGAGTTACTCCTAAGTTCATCCCCACTTGTTACCATTGTGGTAAGGTTGAGCACATAAGACCTAAGTGTCACGAGCTTTTGAATAGGAATAAGACCAAGAATATTGGTGTCCGAGAACCGAAATCATCGGTACAACATAGGTTTCCTCCACCTAAGATTCAAAATTTGAAATCTATGATTGTTTCTAAATTCATTCCCACATGTCATAATTGTAGTATTTTAGGTCTTATTAGACCTAAATGTCGTAAGCCCTTAATTATGAAAAGTAAACAAGATCTAACTACTCACGTTAGATTCTTGACTAATCAAGTAAGTCACTTGACTGAGTTGATGACTTAATTGACTAAGATTACATCTTCTTCGAAAAAGATTTGGGTCAAAAAGAGTGAACTCACAAGTCAAAACGATGATTTACATTGTTGTATTACTCACGTTCCTCTTCATGGTAAGAACATTTATGTGCCTCATTGATTTGGTAATTAGGTGCATGCATTTGCATTATTCATGGTATCTACACATTCATGCATACACTCTAAACGTTTTCTTTATTCAACTTTACATAATTTAGGGAAATTATTCCACTCTTGATTAATTTCCTTACGTTGTCATATCTTAGACTCTTATGTCTAGACTTTCCATTATATACCTCATTGTATGATTTTGCTAATGTGACTTGATTATCACACATGATAGATATCTAAGATGTAATCTTCAATCCCAAAGGTATCTCATATAGGAGATTTTTAAGCCATTCAGCCTCCTTCCTGATTTTTGATAGTGCTACAAACTCGGATTCTATGGTTAAGTGAATTATACATCTCTATTTTTTTTTTTCAAGAAATAGTCTATCTTCCAAGAGTAAACACCCAACCCAAAGTGGATTTAATTTCACCCGTGCTCGATATTCAGCTAGCATCTCTAAATCCTTCCAATACACCTAAGAATTTTGTATATTGGAGACCTAAATTCTTGGTTTTCTTTAAGTATCCAAGAACTCTCACAATGGCTTTCCAACAATCATTGTTCGGATTGCTAGAAAACCTACTTAGTTTACTTATTGCGTAGGCTATGTCAGATCTTGTGCATTGAATTGCATATATAAGACTACCAATAGTACTTACATACTCNTTTTCTTTAAGTATCCAAGAACTCTCACAATGGCTTTCCAACAATCATTGTTCGGATTGCTAGAAAACCTACTTAGTTTACTTATTGCGTAGGCTATGTCAGATCTTGTGCATTGAATTGCATATATAAGACTACCAATAGTACTTACATACTCCAATTGGGCAATAGCCCTTCCATCATTCTTTACAAGTTTCGAACTTAGATCAATTGGGTGCGTAAAAGTGATTGGAGGGATTGCTTTTCCATTCGGAGATTGGTTCACTATGTAGCTGGTCATGATCGGATCGCTTGCCTCTCTAATGTAGTTCTTTTGGGAATTTCTAGAATCCTTACCCATATGAGGACCACTAATGATTGTGTTAATTTCTCGAATGGGTTTATGCTCGTTATTTGGTAGGGGGCCTCATTGTTGCCTCTGACCTTCCCTGGGTCTTTTGGTGTCGTTTTCCCTTCCTCATGGAGGGTTGTTCCGGTAAGGTCAACGTTGTTCATTGTTCCGAGGCTGTTGACACGGCCTATTTTGAGTATTACTTGGGAATGTCTTGCGGTGTCCCTGCAATCCTCTGTCCGATGTCCATAAGACTAATGATAGGAGCAATACTGTAGCACTTCATCCCTATTTCTAGGTTCAGCACCTTGTCTCCTACCTCACCCTCTCTGTGGACGCCTTGGATTAGGTTGACGCTAATGCATTTCGACTCCAGGATTGACCTCCTCATAAGCTAAAGTTGGCACTGCGTTGAGTGTTACAACAGCCAGTTCTTGTCCATGATTCATTAGAGCTTGACTGTCCATGAAGTGGGAAGTAAGACCTCTTTCCCTTTGCATTTGTGGAGGTGACAGACCTTGGCTGGCCCTATTCTTATGATCTTTCAATTCTTCATTGAGGATCTCCTGTCTTATCATTTCTAACAAGGCGTCATAGGTGGCAGGATCCATATTTTGTACATCTCTCCAGAAAAGAAAGTTCATGTCTAATCCTCCTTTTAGGGCGGTCAATGCTTTCCTATCCGTTACTTGTACACAGCATGTCATCTCATCAGTAAAGCGTGAAATGAAATTTTTCAAAGATTCACCTTGTTGTTGCCTCATATCTTGTAACCTTTAGATGGACATTTCTCCTTCTTTGCTGGTTGTGAAGCGTTTTAAGAAAGTTTTCTTGAATTTGGACCAACTTCGGATGCTTTCCTCTGGCAGTCTAGTGTGCTAAATTTTTGCTCATCTACTTAAGGTCAAATGGAAGGCTCTACACTTCATTGTTGTGGTAGCCCCTTTCAGATTCATGTGAGTCTTGTAGTTGTTCATATATTTTGCGGGTCACCTCTCCCATCATATTTTGAAATTTTGGGAGTGTGAAGTGGTTTAGCATACGAGCATTCTTATAGCCTCGAAGAAAGGAGAATGTTCGTCATCATCATCTTGATCACAGGACCTTTGGGGCCCATCTGAATCCTCATCCTCTTTTTGGTGGGGGTGAGGAGGTAGTTGGGAAGTTCTTACATCATTCCTAGCAAGGTCTCATCTTTCACGCCTATTTCTAGGGGGTCGGGCCAGAGGCTCTTCATGGTACATGGGTTGATCCTTGTCTGGATGAGGTTCTCGTTGTCTATCTCTAGGCATTGGAGTGAGAGGATAGGTATGCCTATTTCTAGGTGCCTGGGGTGAATGAACTCGCCTATTCCTAGGCGCCTCTGGGCCTATCCTGTTAAAAACACTTGTAGACCTCAGAGGTCTACCTTCTGGCTCGTAATTTGAAGGAGAGTCGAATGGAGCTTCATATGGCATTTCCGCGGCACAGTTAGCTATGTATCTACATCGTCCTCTTTTTCCCAAAGAGCTTCCATTCCATCATAACGGTGCCCAACCCCTTTACTCTAGACCTTGTTCTCTCCCTAGTAATATGCTTGAGCTACAAGAAAGATATCTTCGGGGGCTGTGAATCGAGGAGCTTGATAGCCTCCTCGTCCTTTTATGTTCATCAACATCTCATGCATGGCTAGGTTCTGCTGAGGGATGTTTCTCTTGTTGACAGCCATTTCCCTAGTAAGCCTGGCTGTAACCCTGCCTCCACCTCTGGAACCTCCTTTTCTGTGCATTGGAGGTCGGTGCGGGTTGTTGGGGCGACGTGTGAGGGTTCCCCTTCTTCAGGGTGTCCCCTCGTTCTCCTAGGGGCATTTTCGTCAATAGAACTCATGTCTCAATCACTTAGTATAAAGTTTCTCCCTTTCTTCAAGGGGTTTCAATCTCTTAACAGTTCCTTTATTAGGGACATTCCTTTTTCAAGGGCAAGAGCCTTCCTTTACCAAACTTACAAATGTAGCCTGGCCTTGCCTCCACCTTTGGAACCTCCTCTTCTGCGCATTGGAGGTCGGGACGGGTTGTTGGGGCGACATGTGAGGGTTCTTCTTCTTCAGGGTGTCCCCTCGTTCTCCTAGGGGCATTTTCGTCAATAGAACTCATGTCTCAATCACTTAGTATAAAGTTTCTCCCTTTCTTCAAGGGTTTCAACCTCTTAACAGTTCCTTTCTCAGGGACACTCCTTTTTCAAGGCAAGAGCCTTCCTTTACCAAACTTACAAACGTAGCCTGGCCTTTTTTTCACGCGTATTCGCGGTTAAATGTAGGATTTTCCCATAGACGGCGCCAATCTGTTGACCCCAAAAAATGATGCAATAGATGTCGGACCCACTCCTGCCACGTGAAGCGCTGATCGGCACGTTTCTATCGGAATGCGGTCGGTAGTCAAATCTGAATGGATGCGAGAGGCGCTTTCTGGCAAGAGACGGTGACGTTCGAACACCAATAGTTTTGTTACGGTAGCAATTGCACTATTCACGAATGCTTGGCCGATTTCCTAAGATAAATCATTCATTTGCCCTTGAACATGTGGAAGGATAGATATGATATAAGGAGATTGTAATTCTTGTTCTGAAATATCCAAGTGTATTCTCTATTTATGCTTGTAATACCTCTAAATAACAAATTATGTAAATCTCTTTCACTTCTTGTGTCTTTTTTGGGAATGAATTTAATGTTTTTTCCTTTTCAGGGTATACTCGATCGTTTTGTTTACAGCCTCAAGATTGAGTGTTTCATCAGAAGGAGAAATCAATAGTGGAGGCTACAAATAATAGGAACAATTTGGATATATCGATTGAGATCGGTTCTTTCATATAATACCACCCTTCTACCACGATCACATGTAGCAAGGTGGTCACCACTTTTATCAAACTTGTTCGGTTTTGGTACCCAATAAATCTCGGGCAATGATGTTAAACTGATTTATTGGATTATACTTCATAGGCCTCGACTAATGAGTAAAGTGAAATATTAAAACCACAATTATTCAGACTGATCCTATAATCTACTTGGGTCATTTGAAGCAGCCTAATTAAATTAGTGCTGCTCATAGCCCAACCCAAACTCTTGTATGGCTTGTTGGTTGATAACCCATTTACTTGGTACCTTTTGGGCCTACAATTCTGTGACCTAAAAGCCACAATTGCTATTATATTTGTCGTCCTATTAGTGTTGTTATTTAGTGTGAGAATTGGGTAGCCGTGTCTTGAGAGAAAGTTGCGCTCCTTTTGCCTTCGTGGCCCAGTCTTGCTTTGTGCTTTACTGTGCTTACTTTCACCTTCCACCTTATCCTTTGTGGCTATTTTTGAGCTTCCATTATATCTCACACTCTACCCTTTGTGGGCAGCCGCGAAAGCAATCGGGTTAGGGATGTTGGTTTGTTGTTTGGTGGTGTTGATTGGTTGACTGAGCCTGAAAATTGGTTAGGTTGGAGCCCAATAATCAACATTTCGTCCAAACCAGTGATCAGTTGGAATATCTAAGGCCATACCCGTGTCCTAAAGACCGAGGCGTCACTGACAGTGCGGCACTGATTACGCCCAAAGAATAACGGGGTAGTTATAGTGCAAATTTGGAGTGTCGTATCCAAAGAGAGATAGAAAATACTCAAAGGATCAAGAAGAGTGAATTACATTTTTATAACACAATTAGATGTTTTCATCCCGACACTCTAATCGAAAGATATGCCATGAAAACCAATTCAATTTACGAATGCAATCCTAGAATCTAGACTTATGACATATATGCACAATTTTATTGAAACAAGATCAAATATCGACCATATACATCAAACATATAGCAGTAATCAAT
Organism: Fraxinus sp. D2006-0159; assembly: GCA_903798375.1. Lineage (NCBI taxonomy): Eukaryota > Viridiplantae > Streptophyta > Magnoliopsida > Lamiales > Oleaceae > Fraxinus > Fraxinus sp. D2006-0159. The sequence continues at coordinate 14,577 of CAIGRQ010323132.1, forward strand.
CCACCAATAAAGTAATGTTAAGATTAATGTTCAACAATTAGTTCAATCTAATGATAGAAGAAACATGACTGGATCTATAAAGGATTTAAAAATTATTAAACCAATCTCAATAACAAATAATTGAAATTGAAATTCAACAAATAGTTTGATTAAACAATGGAAAAAGTATGACTAAATTCATGAAATATCTAGTAATTATCAAACCGATTTCATTATAATTTATGAAAAGAAAGTCTAAGTCCTAAGATTATTTAGCAAGAAAAGACCAATTACATGAAACAATAGATGTGAAATCACCATATCCAATTGAGTTCCTCCCTTACTTCACCATGATTGTTAGTTCTTCATGAGTTTCTTGAGCCAAAATCAATGGAAGAATGGTGAATAATGAAGAAGTGATAAGGAATGAGGAGTTCTGAAATGTTTTTGGGGTCTTTTTTTAGGCTTATCATGGCCCAAATATAAAAGAAAACCTAAGTTTACACAGCACGACACCTAGGCACTGAAAATATGTTATTTTGGGTATGTACAGCGCCTGGGCGCTGTGTTACTGCATTATCTTCAGTATATTCATCATACCTTCCTCTCCTGATTTTCGATTGAGATGATTTAAAATGTGTTAAAAATCTAACTCAAAGGTCTACAACTTTTCTTCAGAGACCATCTCCAAAATAGATCATTTTCCATGTCAGAAACTGGTCTCAATACGAAGCTAAAAATCGATGTGAAACTTTTCAGCTTGAAAGCTGATTTGTGATCATGTTTTAGCTATGTTTCATCCTTTTGACTCATTTCTTCATCCAGTTGACCTCTAATGCTTTCGAATCTTCATTACAATGTTGGAAACAAGTTTAGATTATTTGCTCTCCAGTCCCTGAACTTTCACTTTCTTCTATTTTGGTCCTTTTTCGCTCTTTTCTTCGATTATCCACCGTTTTCACCCATTTGCAACCTAAACCAAGATATAGAAGTACTTAGTGGATTTAGGCATCAAATAATCATAGAAATACAAATATTAATGGGGTGAAAAACGTAACAAATGTACTATTATTAGGCGCGTGTGGCTCCAACTAACTCGCGTGGGTAGCTCGTGGCGATTAATTTCGGCGAGCTCTCTTTAGGTAGTTTGCTTATGTTAATTTTCTGAACGTACTGATATGATTGTTTTCATGTTTCAAGCTTCGCAGGAAAAGTTTGATGATTCTACCTTTGGTAGGTTTGACGGTCGCAACTGTAATACATTTACTGAATTACTTTAGGCAAAAATCGCGGCCCTAAAGCAGTAAATTCGCATCTCTTGTAATTTAAGAATTCAAATAGGTTTGCTCTAATAAATTGGCTTATCTCGTTTAAATTTTAGCATTAGCATGTCATCGTGTGGGGGTGATATTAGGATTGAGGTTACCGTGAAGGGGTAACCATTGTTTGTGCTAGAAATTTAGGAATTAATTTCTCTATTTAAAGGGTTGATTTTAACTGCAAGTTGATAATTGCTTCTGTGTTTAATTGCGTGAGAATTTGAATTTTTTGTTGATATACATTAATGTTGCATTGGCTATTTCGTTAAAACACCTAGACTTGACCCGTTTGAACATTCCCTTGATTTGAGATCTTGAATCTCACTAAACTCTGGGAATCTAGAACGGTGTATATTGTTGCCTTAAGATTACTTTATGTAATCTATCTGTGCATTTTTTTTTTTTTTGTTCTGTTTTCCAAAATGTCTTCATATTTCGAAATTGAAATTTTCAATGGAAAAATGGACTTTTTCAATTTGGCAACAAAAGATGAAGGGGATTTTGGTTCAAAAAAAAGTTTCAAATGCCATAGATAGCAAATTTCCTGAAAATTTAACAGAAACACAAAAGGAAGAATATGATGAACTTGCTTTCACTTCAATTATTTTACACCTATCCGACACCGTTTTGAGAAAAGTTGGAAAAATTGCTTCTACTAAAGAACTTTGACAAAAGTTGGATGACTTATATTTGCTTAAATCTATTCTTAATAAGTTGCACTTGCTTGAAAAAAATTTTAGCTTTAAAATTAATCCTTCAAAGGATCTTGATGACAATTTGAATATTTTTAACAAGTTGGTATAAGACATCGTTAATTGTAATGAGAAGGTGTTTGAAACTTATAAGGCCATCATTTTGCTTAAGTCTATGTCTTATTCATATAGAGAGGTTAAAAATGCGATTAAGTATAGTAGGGACACTTTAACCCTCGAGATTGTCATAGATTCCCTTAGGAGTAAGGAAATGGAGATTAAGGCAGAAAAAGAAGATAAGAGAAATGGTGAGTTGCATATGATGAGGGGTAAAATGAAATTTAAGTAAATAAATTTGGGTAGAGTTCAAGACAGTAGTGATTCGAGGAGTGATTCGGGTGATGATGGCTGTAAGAAAAAGGGTAAGGGACGAGACAAGTCTAGTGATAGATGGTGTTACAGCTCTTGTAAGTCTTCATTAGAGATTGTCCCAAGAACAAAAAGGATAAGTAGAAGGGTAAGATGAGAGGTGAGGCGAATTTGGCTACAGTGTCAAGTGATGACCTTAGTGAGGTTTATTGAGTGTAAACCTAGTTACTTCATTTGCATCCATGTGTAATCCTTTTCTACATGTGTGTGATTGTTTAATTCGGTTGCATGGTTATATGTTGCATTTCAATGTGTTTGATAGGCATGAATTGGAGTGATCTTATTACTCTGTGTAATTGTTTGCATGTATAATGGGTTGGGATGCATTAGCAGTGTGTTGTATATCTTTTGGTTAGGTGGAGTATAGATGCCTATGTGTACATTTGTGATTTTGTATCGGGGATATGAAGTGTGGCATTTGGATCACGAGTGTGAGAGCGATCAAATGTTGGAGTCCTTTATCTGAGAAGATATCCTAATCAGGTAGAGTGTGAGAGAGACACTTCTATCACTTCTGTTAGGTGAAGACTCATTATCTACTTAGGTTTGGAGAAGTAATGTGGTGATAGAGGATTATCCATCAATCTACTATAATCATATGCACAAAACAAATCAAAAATATTTGCCAAAGCAAAAAGGGTCAAAACAACGAAAACAGTTAGAAAAGGGTGACCTTGAATTTTACGTTCTATTTTGCTATAAAATTTGTATAGATCAATTGTCCGAAATCAAATCAAATTAATTCCACAAAATGATTAATATCCAAAATTACACTTCTCTAAAAGTTAACAAAGTTAAAAGGAATAGTCAATAATTACTCTTCCACAATGCTTTTGAAGGCAATGCTCTTGCCAGCACCCATTTCACTGCCCATGAGGAGCATTGGACTTCTTTCATTTGCAATTCTGAATGGGCTGAATATATTTTTCTTTAACCCCCCAACTAAAGAAAAAGGCCCAAAATCTAAAAAAGCAAAAAAAGGCCCAAGTTCATCCATCTTCTTCCCCATTTCAATCTTTCCTATAACTTCACTCATCTGAGCAAGGGCCGCCACATCGGTAACTTTCAGCGGATCCAGCATGGGCGGCCGTGCCCCTTTGTCGGGTGCTGGATCCGCCACTGATTACACATAATTAATTACTTTTCTAAGTTAAATGAAATTGACTAACAACTCCGGATTATTTTAGGAAATCTCCGCTAATGAGAAAATCTGAGAAATGCATAACTTACTTTAATTTAATATAGAAACAAAACGAATTATAATGCAAAATTAAGAGGGAAATTTAGGGTTGAATTTCTTAACGTTTTACGCAATGTGGTTATGAATACTTAAAATTTAAAAATAAAGCTCTATATCTTTGATATATTTAAATATAAACAAGTCTTCACATATTCGAAACTGTTAATGTAAACACTATGCATGACGACGTTCACTTAAAATTGCAAGGAAATGTTAAAGTGCTTGATTCCAGAAAAAAAAAAATCATGTGTGACAGTGGCGAGTCCTCCTAACCCATATCAGTTTTCTAAAAAATAAAATAAAATTATAAGTAAACAAAGTTAATGTGTAAATTTTATTTTTTAACATATTAGCCCGATATAAAAAAAATAAAAAAAAATAAAAAAATAATAA
>CAIGRQ010323168.1:0-11609 GCA_903798375.1 Fraxinus sp. D2006-0159
GCTCAACCATGGCAAATGATGACCTGCGTTAGGAGATCTTAAATTTATAAAACCCTTTTAAAATGATTGTTTGGCCTACTGTAATTAGTTAAAATGGTGAATCTTGTCAGCATAGGGTATGGGGTGGCCACCTTCTTAAGGGACATTTAGTGCGTCGCAGGCTAGTAGAGTTAGAATTGATGCCTAGGATATGATGTTTCAATTAATGAGATGGAACCACGTGTCCTCTCATCCAGTGGTTATTATTATACATGTAACACTATAAATAGATTCCTTTAATGCCATTACAGGGGAATGATTATCTACAATCCATGTACTCTTTCTCTCTCTTTCTACAAATATATAGTCTTTCAAAAGTTTATGTGGTGAACTTGATCTCTAGCTTGGTTCTTTATTGATCGTTTATTATTGCATACCTTTGTTCATATATTTATCGGAGCCTAAACATATTTGTCTCGTGTCAAAAGCTTCTACCACGTTCAAACTCGTTACATGTTTGACAAGTAACTCGTCTACACATGTCGGAATTAGCTTGTAAAAATGCGAGTGGACCGGGTATCTGTTGGCACATTTTTTGTAGTAACAGATTGGCGTAGTCTGTCGAGCAATAGTGGTCCCAAACTTCCCAGTTGAACTGGTACTATGGGAAAGTTTCCTCTTTTTTTGAGCCTCCTTCATTTTCCCTTTGCCCTTATCAATCATCTAGGCCCCTTCTTCCTCACTCTTCTCAGTATGTTCCTTGTTGAGGTGCTCCGATTTTCCCCTGACGTGCTTCACACCACTAGAGGAAGGCTTTAAAGCCTTAGCGTTCATTGTAGAAGTAGCTCATAGTACTAACGCCATGTCAAGAGTGGGGTATTTTTTCTTCCCAAAATCATCTACAAAAAGTGAAGGTTATGTTAAAAATTTAAGCAATGTATCAAAGTGAGGGTATTAGAATTTACCTTTGGAAGCCATTAATCCAAAGTCCAAGAAGAGTTTACTTCATTCGATGAGGCGGTCAAAGTGGCGTGACCTTTGTGCATTCGGTAGATATCTTCAATAATTTTCCACTCGGCTTGGGAAAGCTCGAAGTGGGTTCATGAAACTATGAAACAAAAGGCATTAGACGTGCTGCAAGTTAAAATACAAGTTAAAAGAATCGACACTTATGAGCTTTAGAATACTGGGTTAGTACAGTACAAGTTGGGACTTTGTCCCCATCAACTATCTTGCCATTTGTCCTTCACTCAGAACCATGGCTCCTTCCATCCCTTTATGGAAGAAGGCAGAGCCACAACGAAAGGAGCATGAGCCCCCCCAATGTGTCATGTAGTACCACCATTTGGATTCTCCATTCCCAAGTACTCGAGTTTGGAAGAGCGTTTGAAAGATGTGGAGGGACATATCCTCATCAAAGGAGGTCTCCTCCTAGAGAAAGTATGCCCCATCCAACTAGATCCATCCATTTGGCAACAACTGGGTGGGAGCCAACATGTAAGACCTCAGCACCGCCCTAAAAAATGGATGTAGAGGTAGACGTACACTTGTCTAAAGGATGAACTCACTAATGGTAACACGTCCCGACTTCGGATAGCAGGCATGCTAATGGGCTTCGAGTACTAGGAGTTCTATAGAATCTAGGATTCTAGATTTTCCCTAATTTTAGCTAACTTTGTGGAGGTCATCATAGAGGGGATTCTTGCAGCCCCCAACCCTGCCTCAAAATCCACGGGACCCTTACTTTTCGCACAATAACTTCCATCCTAACCTTCGGATGTAGCCTTCTTCCCAACCTTAGTAATTGTGACCCTACTTCCACTAGCACTCAATCCAGATGCCATTAGAATAAAAAAGAAAGAAGAAAACACAGATGGAAAGAATGGGAAGATAAAGTTTTCAAAGAAATTACCTAAAGTGAAAGGAGCACTACGAATGTAGCGTCGCCGGAGAAAGGAGTGACCTGAGAGTTTATGAATGTTAGAGAAACTAGAAGATTTCGCAAAAGTGAGAACTGGCATTGGGTGAAATTTTAGCTTTTTATAGGAGAAAATGATGAAACTCAATCGTTGGATTGGATAAACTTTATCCGAAATGTCCATTTCTAAATACATCTAAAGCATTGAATTCAAACTGTTTTCTTATTAACACCTCGGATTGACGCGTGTTTCTCACACATGAGGTTCGGCGCATCACCATCAAAATGTAGTAACATGATCATCATTACACATTCAATGGTAGCAGCTAGGAGTATATAGGAAATTGCAACGCCACAATTTTTTTCTTGGTAATATGCAAAAAAATCAATTCATTGGCACGATTTTAGTAACACACTTTATTGACAATCAAAGGGAGGCTCGACAGTTCAACACTTCCCTACTTCTGCTCAAAATGAAACTTTCAGCTACAATAAAAAAGGGAAAGCCTCAATAGGTCAGCCCTTCCCTACTTCGGTTCAATAGGTGAGATTCAGTTACTTAACTTCATATGGGAATTAGGTTCAGCATCAAGCTCCAACTATAACATAAATATCTATAATTGGACTTGGGGGATTATTGTGTTGGTCAAAAACCTAATTATGACAGGAAATATGGCTAAAAGAAACTTCACTCAAGATAGAAGTCCATGAATGGCATAAATAACCATACATAGACTTGAGGGATTATTGTTACGCCAAATTGGCCGAAGCCCAAACTAGATGAAGCACCATATGGGAAAAGCCCATCTTGTCGATACGCTATCTTTACCAAACGCCACCTCGTCGAAGCCCAAAAATGGCTAAAGACTATTCTTGGCGAGGCCCCTACTTCTACTGAAGCCCATATGATAGAGTTATGTACAAGGTCCAACGAAGAGGAATTCGAAGCTAAAACGTGGCAAATGATGACCTGCATTTGGAGATCTTAAATTTGTAAAATTCTTTTAGAATGATTGATTGGACTTCTGCAATGAGTTAAAAGTGTCAAGCTTGTCAGCATAAGATATGTGGTGACCGCCTTCTTAAGGGACTTTTAGTGCACCGTAGACTAATAGAGTCAGAATTGATGCCTATGATGTGATGTTTCGATTAAGGAGATGGACCCATGTGTCATCTCATCTAGTGGTTATTATTGTACTTGTAACACTATAAATAGATCTCCTAGGTGACATTACAGGGGGATGGTTATTTACAATTCATGTACTTTCTCTCCACGAGTATATGGTCTTTCAAGAATTTATGGGGTGATCTTGATCTTTAGCTTGGTTCTTTGTCAATCGTTCATTATTGCATACTTTTGTTCATATATTTACCGGAACCTAAACATATTTCTCTCGTGTTGAAAAGTTTCTCCCACATTTAAACCTGTAACATGTTCGACTAGTAACTTATCTATATGTGTTGGAATTAGCTTGTAAGGACACGAGTGGGCCCGGTATCTGTTGACACATTTTTTGTGATCAACAAATTACACTTTTATCTAATTCATTGGTGAATTATAATTTAGTTCGGCTATATCTTTTCTTATATGTTTAGCTTAAGAAACCTACTCTAATGACCAATTCATTTATTTTAAAAGATAAAGAACACTTGATTGATGCATATTTCACATTAAGCAAGTCAATAAACGTATACAAGAATTAGCTCAATAGCCCAAAAACCCAATACCACAAAGTGACAAAAATACCCATAATTATATATTTTTAATTAGAATAAAGCTTTTTGTATACATCTCCCTCACAATAGGGGAGACTCTTCCAAAAAAGGATAAATCCCCTTTGCCCGAAAAAGAGTTCAGGGTCAAACCAGGGAGCCCCCTATTAGTGTAGGGGAGGGAGGGGGCACCATGCGGCCCTCCAAAAAAAGCAGGCCTCCCTATTGTGAGAGGGCAGTCAAGCGTACACACTTTTGTGTGTATACCTAGTTTGATCCAAAGTGTACACTGTGTGTACACCTAGTTCGATCTAATTATATTGCAAAGGGGTAGTTTGGTCAACAAACATGAAACTTTCCCACGTACGTTGTAAATCGTTTGTGTGTACACCTAGTTTGATCTAATTATATTGCAAAGTGGTAGGTTGGTCAACAAACATGAAACTTTCCCACATACGTTTACAAGAAAAATGCTAGATGTACATCAAAAGGTGTGCATTAAGGTCTACATCTCCTCACATGGAAAGGCCACTCGAATATTTTATTCAAGCGGATTCTCTATCCATGTGAGTGGGGTGTATACCGTGATGTATACCCCGATGTGCCGCGTGGCTCCGTTTATAAATTGTTCTGAAATAACGGATAGAAGACGAGGAAACGACTTCTTTGTAATTCGTACAACTGTCACTCGTTCACCACTTAGGCTGCAACACAAAAACATACATAGTAAAAAAGATTTTTTTTCTTTTTGGACTTACACTCCATTCCTGTCCATTCCTTTTAATTTATCCTTTTTTCGTTATTTTTTGATAATTCCAAGAATTCTTGTTTCTGGGTTGTTGAAGTTCTTAAGACTTCATTGTGATTCTCCCTTTTTTAATTTTTTTTTCTCCATTTTTGATTTTTGTTGGGTTTGCAATTTTTGGGTTTGATATTGAAATCACGAGGAGGAATATGTGGAATAAGTCAAGATTGACTGAAGCGGAATCCCGTTATTCTTCTAAGAAGACAGACGACATATGTTGGGATGCTAATGGCAAGGTAAATTTTTTTTTTTTTGGTTCCTTATCCACTTTTTATTTAAATTAATATATACACGCATTAAAATGGGTTCATTTAAGGTTTTGATTTTTCCTAATTTTTCTTGTAAGAGACAATTTTGAGAATTAGCGATTGTGGGGGTTTTCGTGGGTTAATTTGTTGTAATTTAAATAATTGAATTTTCAAATTTGTAATTCTGAATTTTGTAGAAAAGATTGCTACTTTCTTTTCATCAAAATATCGATATTAATTTTTGAAATTTTATCCATATCAATTTCGGAAATTTTATCAAATGGTTTTTTCTCATTCTTTACTAGTTTCATTTTTACTTTTCGTGTAAATTGGTTCCTTCAGAATATCCTTATGAAATCATAGGCAGTGATGATGTAATAATACCTGTATTACCCTTGGTTTTTATGTCTTTCACTAAATAGATGATTAACATAAACATTTGTGAATGAAAGAGGTTTCTTACTGTTTCCTTGAATTACAACATGCCAAGATGGTGTACATGATATGGAAATGAAGAACAAGAAATTCAGCTAGAAATATACAAGTATGATGAATAAGAAAAAGCCGCACCAGGTTTCATGAGAGAAGAGAATGAACCAGGTAACATCGAGTAAAATGGAGCCCAAGAGAAGAACAGCATATGCAAAGTGTGGTTGAATAGGGAATTAGACGGAATAATGAACCGGATTTTGGCTTATTTTTCTTTCTTAATATACTATCTAATCCTTCGTAACAGACATGCCATTAGATGTTTGATACTGTGATTGAATGGAAAGGTTATTGCATTAAAATATGGAGATATCGTAGTTCTTGTTGATTTTATATGCTCTATGAAGTTTATAATTTAATGTGATTTTTAACACTTGCAGGATTCAGGTCGAAGCTTGAGCATGTCGAGATTAAAGTATATTATGCATGGATTGAATATGAAAACCTATCTATTTTTTTTGGTATTGGTTCCAATATGCGTCTTTGTTATTTATGTGCATGAACCGAAGATCACAGCCTTCTTGCGGCCTTTATGGAAAAAACCGCCCAAGCCCTTCCATGATATCCCTCACTATTATCACAAGAATGTATCGACGGAGAATCTTTGTAAACTTCACGGTTGGGGTATGCGGGAGTATCCAAGGCGAGTATTCGATGTAGTCTTGTTCAACAATGAAGTAGACATCCTTAAAATACGATGGAAGGAATTGGACCCTTGTGTGACAGAGTTTGTACTACTCGAGTCAAATTCGACATTCACTGGACTGGCAAAGCCTTTATTCTTTTCTGCTAATCGAGATCAATTCAAATTTGTCGAGTCACGATTGACTTATGGGCAAGTTCCGGGCAGATTTAGGAGAGGAGAAAATCCATTTATTGAGGAGGCCTATCAGAGACTGGCTTTGGATTATCTTCTCAAACAAGCTGGAATTCAGGATGACGACTTGTTGATAATGTCAGACGTTGATGAGATACCGAGTCAACACACAATTAATCTTTTGAGATGGTGCGATGGTATACCTCCAATCCTCCATCTTCGGCTGAAGAACTATCTTTATTCTTTCGAGTTTCTTGTGGATAATAATAGCTGGAGAGCTTCTGTTCACAGATATCAATGGGGGAAGACAAAATATGCACATTATCGACAGTCTGATGACATTTTGGCTGATGCAGGATGGCATTGTAGCTTTTGCTTCCGACACATTAATGAATTCATATTCAAGATGAAAGCTTATAGCCATTTTGACAGGGTTCGATTTTCTCATTTTCTGAATACTGAAAGAGTGCAGAGAGTTATTTGTAGGGGGGGAAATTTATTCGATATGCTGCCGGAGGAGTACTCTTTTAAGGAGATTATTGGGAAAATGGGACCTATTCCCCATTCATACTCGGCCGTTTATCTCCCTGCATATCTTCTGGAAAATGCCCATAAATATAAATTTCTCTTGCCCGGAAATTGCTTAAGAGAAAGTGGCTGAACTATACGGGACCATCTTCTGAAAGTTTGAGGTTTGGTTTCGTGATCAATTTGTGACTTCAGTATGTCTAAATGTATGGCCCGCAATAATTGCATCGTTCATTTTCTTAGATGTTTTTGAAAATAGGTGCATTCTTGGATTTTAGAGCAAGCCATGTTTAAATTTTCTTAGAGCGGGAGTTTGCTGTGATGAAAACTTTTTAAGTTGTGGATGGGGTCTTCATTGTTGTTTGTATGAAACATCATATGACCAGCAGCAAATAGCTTCGGGGAAATTTTTTGAGATGGGACTAATTTTGTATGCTTTTGTAGCATGTAGCATTCTAATTTTTACTGACTGAGGTTCTTATTCATGACAAATCCTACTCGAAGAACATTATTTTTTCTCATTTTATCGGTACAGTACACTTTGCCTGCTCGTTCTTTGTTTCTTGCCTATTATTTTCATATAACTTGTAAGAAAGATGATTTAAACAAAGAATATGACGCCCTTCATTGTTTATCATGTTCTGTTACTCTTCAAGGTTGGCATGTCTGTTATCCTTGACAACTTTAATCATTGACTACCATGAATATGCAGCTCATTACATTGTACGCCAATGTTTTAGATTGTCCTTTTTTAAATAGTTGACTTTGAAGGCCATGTTTGATATGCTCTTCTATACTGGACAACACGTGACAATATTTATCACTTGTGTTGTTTAATCTATGTCCAAAGTGTTTCAACTCGGGATTCAGACAACAGTGAATCTGGGTTAGGTGTCTTGTGACGAAACTCGAGATCATCCAGAAAAAGGTTTACGTATGGCATAAAAGCTTATGTTAAACACAGTGAATCTCAATTTTTTAAACTTGAGAAGAAAGGTTTGCTCATAGAGTCGAAAGATCCTAAAGGGATCAAAGATTAATGCCATATTCTCATGTAAAAAGCAAAGAGTGTGAATACTTCCAATTAAATACCAAAATGAGAAAGTCACTTGTCAGATGCGTCAGGCTCACAAGACGAAATTATAACCATTACTATAAAATACAATAGATGAAATTTTAGTTTTTACTTTAATACTGTTAACGACTTTGCGTGTCTACCTAAACATTAACTCTTTAGTTAATGGAGTTTTTTTTTTATTGATATCAAACTGATCTAATTTGGACCAGCACATCCGATTTTTCACTAGTTGGGGATTTTTCCATCTGGAAATTCGATATGGAGATGCACGGTTACACCATACACATGCAAAATTGACGTCAATTTATGGGATTTATAGAGTTATCGTACCATGTCTTGCATGTTAAGTCAATGCCGACAAATCGAATGGCTGAGCTAAGCAAAATAATAAATAAATAGAAGTGGGCCTCTGGCTTGGACTGCCAGACCCAGACTTTGACAGATTTTAGCTGGGCCTGAGCCGTCCAAAGGGCGGGCCTGGGCCGTCCAAAGGGCTGGCCTGGGCAGGCAAACCCGTCTTACACCTCTACCCTGGATGGATTCATATGCCTAAAAGTTAGCCTAACCTTCGAAAGAGTTGTGTCAAACTTGGATCAAACAAAGGTAGATTCGAATTCTGGTAACTGGTAAGAATTGGCAACTCTGCCAAATTTTTCGGCTTAAATGCTTTGATTATTCTTCAGATTCCCTGATAGCCACAGGTAATGAGTTAACGATCCAACCAAGACGAGAACAATCATCATTCGAGTTGCCAAATTTTTCGGCTTAAATGCTTTGATTATTCTTCAGATTCCCTGATAGCCACAGGTAATGAGTTAACGATCCAACCAAGACGAGAACAATCATCATTCCCTTTAATGAAGTTATCAAGTTCTAGAGGTTCTTTAGAGAAATTCATAAACACCAATAAATTAGCAGCAAAGAATCTACTAATTCCCTTTTTCAATATCTCCATTTTTTGGACGATTAGTGAAAGGTATTAGATTCCATCTTATCATTTCAGGCAATCGACAATTCAACTATAAATAGTCGAAAAGATTAACTATACCTGCCATATATTTACTAGTGAGTTAACATGTTTTCATTACATAAAATGGAGAAGAAACGAAACCAGAAGCACCATGACAAGCATCAAAAGCATAATCAACCCCGGGATGCTTACGAGCTTTATGAAGCTGAGCATATGGCATGGTGGCTTAAAGACATGCATCCACGTCCAAGTGCTCCTTTGAACTCCAATCAGTTTGGAGAGATTAGTCGCAAGGCTGAAAACAGAATCGTGGTGGATAACTGGCGCACACCCGAGGACTCGACTGATGGAAAACGAGTAATCTTTGATGAGGACATCGATGCTGAAGCTGCAGAGTTCATCGAACTGGAGCATGAGAAGTTTAGACTAAGCAAATGGATGTCTAAGAAGGGATATTGAGCCTCCTAAACCATCAATATCTGAAGAAACTTGTGGATAAGATAAATAATGTGCTAGTGTGTTTAATTTTAAAATCTCATATATTTCTTTCATCATAATTCTCAAATTCTATTGGAGGAGTTACCTGTCTACTTGTATATGTATCAGTGAAGTTATTCGAATATTGTGCCAGAAAAGATTTATATCCCAAAATTTTAATGCAGTAGTAATTTTGCATAATCTAACTTGATCGCTATATTTACTAACAACTATGAAATGCATAATCTTATGAGTTAATCCTCTATTTACATGAAACTAAGCACACATCAAGCAAACATTTATGTCAAGACTGCAAAGGGATAAAAGTAAAGTAAACAAACAAAGCATGCATAGATTTATTGCGGTTCTGTTTAAATCGAATCTACATCATTGAACGGCAAAGAGGACAAGTACTGTGTTGATTTTCAAGCCACTTCTCCAAACAATCCTTGTGGAAGAAATGCTTGCAAGAAAGCTCACTCACTTCCTCATCAGCTTGAAACTTGCAAAGGCACAAACAACAATAGGTCGACGGCCAAATATGGTATTGCCATCTCCACCAGTGCCACCGTGTGTTCTGTTAATAAAGAGCCATATCGCGTTATCCACACTCTTCTAGCCCTTGAACAACCAGAATCTCATCAGACATAGCCTCTTCCTCGAAAAAATCTTGTTGGCGGCACCACCACTAGAACCCCCTAGTTGCAGCATAGATCTTAGCATGTTCTTCACTGCAGCAGCGACTGACGTAGCGGTGCTCATCGCCAGCAGTGGCAGCACCCCTTCAGCTGGACTAGAAAAATTCGGAAGCCCCATCATCGAGTAATACTACACCAACTTTTAGTAGTTTAGCTTTGATTGTATGATTCTTTTGAAAAGTTCATGCAATATGCTTCCTAGGAAAACCAACTCCAACTGTTATCACGGGGGTGGGGGTACTAAGTCATTCTAGGATATTATGGACGCGTATTAGCTTTCTTCTATTGAGGACGCGTATTAGCTTTCTTCTATTGAGGATGATCGAGTTCAAAAACGTTTCTATTAATCAAACATGATTATTTTTTGGGGCGGTGTGGTTGACAATGTTGGGAAAGGAAAGAAGTTTCTTGATTTATATGAAGACAAGGATTGGAAAAACCAAAGTAGTCTGGTTAACGCGTTTCACTGCTTAAATTTGTATTGTAGAGAAAAGGTAAGAGGCAGGGATGTTAAATGGGCTGGTTAGCATACGAGCCATCTAGCGCTTGCTTGTTTGGCGAGCAGAGCTTGGCCATCTCGCTTTACTAAATGCGGACTCGGCTCACCCGCACCAGGTCGTTCCTTCGTGGGTCGAGCCAAGTCCGCTCACAGATTGTCAATATTTTTAGTAAAAATTACATTTCACTCATCAATTACAAGCAGGCTAACAAGTGCAAATCAATAAGCGGCTTGCAACTCGATTCGTTTGTAGCCCCCACTTAACACCCCTAGGTAGAGATCATTTACCTCTAATGGCCACCCAATAGAATGACTACACCAAGAAAGACAAATGAGAATAGAAGATATGTTGAAGTTCAAAAATTTGGAATACATACAAACGATATGAGAGAGCATGTTCATTTTAAAAAGCTCATGAGCCTAACTCATGACTTTAAACCTGGATTAGAACATGAATTTGCATTTAACTTATACATCATACATCTCAATTTACTCGGACAAGGTGGGCCGTGCTAATACTCCCAACTTACACCTTCTCCAAACTCGACTCATCATTCGCATACATCCACTCTGATACCAAAATAAAGTCTAATTACCTACCATAACCCTAAAATCAACACCTTGTATATTGCACATTTCATTTGTAGCCGCACGAGATAACATGCCGGACAATGTGAAGATGCTACACGTTCACTAACTATGAGCTTAAACTTTTAAATGAGGAGGGGGTTCAAAATGAACAAAGATGGGTAAACATGGCATCTAAAGATTAATGTGCTTTATAAATATATTGTGAAAAATGTATATCCACATCTAGAATATTGAATTTTCTTGTACTTCTCTGTGTACCCTATGCAAAATAATGGCTATGAATTTATAGGTTGTGTAAAATTATCTTATGCTATCCATCAATGAGCTGTGAAATTGGAAGGATCAATTCCCATTGACTTGTAATAATCTTTTTCTGCGTTAGCCATCCTAGACTTGAACATATTCCACTCTCGTTGACACCTTAGTCGTACCTGGATCAATGAAAAAGAATTCTATTTAACGTCATGTATAGAAAGAAGAGGCAACAATGACAGTAGGTCAAGATTAGCATTGAGGAGATCGGAGATGCTACTTAGTGTATATCTTTTACAATTTTTACGTGGATAAAAATAGAGTTGAAACTCATATACAAAAGTGTGCACAAGGGTAGGATATTATATACGATGGAAACTACATACCCCTCTCCATGGAGCTTTCCCGTCCTCTGCTTGCCCCTATCAGAACAGAATGGAAATAGTCGGTGATTGATCAATGTATATATATATATATATATATATATATATATATATATATATATATATATATTTGTGCGTGTGTGCGTGCGTGTGTGTCTAGTTTT
>CAIGRQ010323171.1:0-11326 GCA_903798375.1 Fraxinus sp. D2006-0159
ACCTGAATTTCTAAGGTCTCTTTCTCAGTGATCAACTCGCTGACTCTCCTAGAAGACTTCTCAAGCTTACTGTGAGGTTCTTAACCCGAGTCTCTAAAGTTTCATGCATGGAGTTCGGTTCACTCAGGATCGAGGTAGATCCCTTAACGTGCACTACTAACTTCTCATTTTCTAATTCAAGTTTCTTATTCTTCGCACTCAGGGCTTCGTTTTTAGTAAGAATCTTAAAACTCTTTGTACATCTTATCGTAAGCTTCTTGCATATCTTCCTCACACATAGACTCCTTATCTGAATTCTCATCACTATCTAAGGCCTCATCTCTTTCACTCCCCTGGTCAGATCCTTCCTTGACCCTAGCAGTAAAGACAATATATTTTTCACTTTCCTCATGAGTAGAATTCTCACTCTGATTGTTCGAGTTAGACTCGTCATCAATGAGAGTAGCATTCATAACATTATCTGAATTTCTTCTACTACTAGGACACTTACTCCTAACATAACCAAAACCTTGACAATTATGGTATCTCACAGATTTAGATTTTCTCCTAGATTCACTCGGGCCACCTTTGTGTCTCTCTTGAGGATTATTTTTCTTTCTAAACATTTTTCGAAATTTTTTAGCCAGATAAGCTAACTCCTCATTATTCGAAGAATCGGAATTATAAGATTCGGTCTGGATGTTTCTCAAGGATTTTAAGGCCAGTGATTTGTCTTTAAAGGGTTTATCTAAGGTCAGCTTACACGTCTAGAGTGATCCAACTAACTAATTTACCTTAATGGAATCTATGTCCTTACTTTCTTCAATAGCCGTGATTTTAGACCTAAAATGCTCGGGTAAGGATCTAAGAATCTTACGCACTATCTTAGACTTAGGGATTTTCTCTCCTAGGTTGAAGTTAGAATTCACTATGTTGTTTAAATTTGCATAGAATTCATCAAAAGTCTCATCATCTTTCATCATAATCTCTTCAAACCTAGTGGTCAACATCCGTAACGTAGAGTTTTTAACAGCATGAGTTCACTTATGTGTGGTCTGTAGAATATCTCAAACTTCTTTAGCAACCTCACACATAGATACCCTCATAAACTCTTCAGGGGACACTGCCATAAATAAGGCATGTAAAGCTTTGATATTTCAGTTGCATTCATCTAATTTTGCTCTAGTCCAATTATCAATAAGAGTAGGGATAACATCACTACTAACTGTAGAACTAAGGGCTGTCCAACCATTAATAACACTCAACCATATACGCTCATCCATAGATTTCAAAAAGGCTCACATCCTAATCTTCCCGTATACATAATTACTGCCATCAAAATAAGGCTGAACAAATAATGAACTACTCATCTAGATAATATGGGTCGAGGAACGAATTTGGGCTCTGATACTAATTGAAAGTTGCGGATTACCAAATTAATGACTTCTAAGTTACCGAATAGTTATTAATTATCAATTTTTAGTTTTGACACTACGTGCGGAATTATACAATTAACAAGCAACAAATCACTTTTAATTGTTTAGAGATGGTTTATCAAACAAGTCAATTATCCTAAATTGAATTACCGCAATTTGTAATACTAAAACAATAAATAACACCAATATTGATGATGAAGAAACCCAACTGGGTAAAAACTTCAGGAACAAACCACTATAGACAATATGGATTACAGTCCATTTTCAGCCTAGCAAATTCCAATAGTTCCCGCTATTGTAATTCCTGTAATCTCCAAGATCTGCTGTTTCTTCCAGACTCACGATCTGCTACCGTATATACTATCTAGCCAACCTGCTAAACTTCCTGATCTACCTCCTGTAGCTTCCAAGATCCGATATCTCCTTCCAACTTCCTCATCTTCTTCAATTGTCTCTTCCAAATGGATTCCAAGAATCTTCAATTCTTGTGTTTTTCCCGTGTTTGCAGTACAACCTCTCTCAACCTCCAGAAACTTCTGAAGTTCAACTAAGAAAGTGTCTTCCTAAGGATTAGGAAGTAGGTATTTTGGATTCTTTAATATGATGTTTTCCCAAACAAGTGATTATGACCTCAAGAAGAAAAGATGAATCACAATGGAAGAATATATTCTTGGATCTTTAGAGAAAAAGATGAGGCAGTTAAAATAATGAAAAACCACTTTAGAAAGTTGTGCATAGACTTGGGTATTTATATGAGAGAGTAATTGGGTTGAATGTACCGAAAAAATCTGTTTAAAAACATAACTTAAGGTTTTCCGTATAAACAAACTCATCGCTTAAGCGAGAAGCTGGCGAAAGGAGAGCAACATACTATCGCTCGATCGAGAGCTCAACGATAGGCGGGCGACATGCATTCTATTTTTGTCGCTCGAGCAGTGTCTAGGAGATAGGCTAGCGAAAATGCTACGCCGTGATTCTCCTCTTTTCATGCTCAAACCCTAAACCTCATAACTCAACTTGTACAAATTACACCATAGGTCCTTGACTTTTACAACATGTTACAAATTAGCCCTTTTGTCCATAGAATCACTCAAACCCTAGGCTACCTAACTCAACTATACAAAATTGTATTTCACTTCTGGACTTTGACACGTGTTCAATTAAGTTTTTTTTGTTCACAGAATCACCAATTATAATATTGAACCTAACAAAATCCTCATTTGATATTCTGTGACAAAACCACACAAATTAAATCAAGGTAGTAAAATAAATCAACCTATCAATCTCCATGCAGAAAAGGAGTGATCATTTGTAATCATCCCCTCTACATGATACTNATTCTGTGACAAAACCACACAAATTAAATCAAGGTAGTAAAATAAATCAACCTATCAATCTCCATGCAGAAAAGGAGTGATCATTTGTAATCATCCCCTCTACATGATACTCTGTATTCGAATTAGACATCATTATATTTGTCCTGAATTCAACCAGAATTAATGCAACGAGTTCCACATATTTGCAATCAATAGGCACAAGAATTCCAAACATATTTGTACTGTACGTGGAGAACATCAACAGAGTCCATATCTGCAACATTACAAAGATTTTTCCTTGTCACAAGCGAGATTGTGCTTCATCACACTAAGCATGTATTTGAGCCCCATTTTTATCTTTATTTTTTGATAATGAATTTTGTAGTAGTAAATTTTAGAAGAATGTGTGGTTAAAAAGTCGGAAGAAATTTTAGGTTCACAAGTAAAATATTTTATTGTGAAAATGTGTGGTTGAAAATGAATTCTACGATAATGGGGATCAAACCAGGCTAAGATGATACAAGATTTTTTTCAAGTCACACACAGTGCAATATATACTGTCACATACAAAGCGTGATGGTGCAAAATAACAATAAGACGATGCAATGTTTTTCTTTTCCTTTTTTTTTTTTCATCACATTATGTCTCAAAATAAAATGAGCATTATTTTTTGAGAAAAACTACAATGTAGACGTGTTCTTTTATGAGAATCAAGATGGTGTTTAGTTTCTCGTTAGAGGGTGTTATAGATAGACTCGTGCTAGTGACAGGAAAACATTGAAGTGGTTGCATATTGACTCAGCGAGCATTGAAGGATCAATGATAGGAGGTGTCCCCAGAAAGTTTCACAATTTCAAAGAAAATAACTAATCTGGATATAGACAAACTCAGTTGAAAAGTAAAAAATAAGCTTGAACAAATGAATTAACAGTTTTCTACAGTATTTTTAATCCAACATTCCGATAAACTCGTATTTTTACACATACCAAAAAGGCTAGAGCATTACTGGAAGATGGGGTTGTCCCTAAGATTCGTAGTATATGTAATGTTTGGAATTAATCAAAAAAACCCTTGCATCAAACACATTCAATTAATCAGATTTTGTCAATGAATCTAAAAGTAAAAATCTAAAATATCAACAATAGATGAAAGATACTGGTATATTCATCAGTTAATACTCACTATATTTCATTAATAAGATCGAAAACATCGTATACCGTATGCGTGCGCTATATATCAAAAAAGAGGATATATAAAGTTATCGATATAGAAAATATTATTGCATACCTAATACAACTGAGAGAGATTCCAATCGCGCATATTAAAACTGACAGAACGTTGTGCGCAATTCTAATTTTTTGGGCACTATTTGTTTCCATGAATTTGAATTCAGCTTTGTTTCTGCACAGGCAACTAATGAATGTGCAATGTTAGCATATTTAAACTTCAGTTACAAATGAAAAATATGGATATTATATGGGTCAGTACTTACGAAATAAATATTATAGCATTGCAGTTGGTTTAAAATCATTTTTTTTCTTAATTCACAAATTTAACATTGTTTCGCTCTATTTTTTAGAATTTATTTTTCTTCAAACTTATTTTCAACAATATATTCTCTCAATAAAATAATTATGTACGTGAATCCATAATTTTTCTCTTTTTTTTTTAATTACACATTGTACGAAAAATTATTTTTCACAAAATATATTCTCACAAATCTCTACCAATCGATGGTGAAATTAGGAATCAAAAATAAAGCAAATTAAGGTCCACAAGCTATCAAATTATATGAATTAGGTTCTCAACTTTCTATCATATGCAAATATAAGAATCAAAATAAGACTAGTATAAAAAAGTTGATTCTATAAACTTTTGTATGAAATCTAATTATGTATTGGGATTTGAGCGAATCTTTAAGAATTTCTCGAAGAGACTTTTTAAACATAAAATACCATCAATCCTTGAGATTAGACTTCAACAGATTCTCTATTATAACTTTTCAAAAGAGCTAAACACACTCCATATTCGCACTTCATGATGATTGTATTTAATAAGTTGAAGATTATTTCTTAAATTATTCAAGCCATTTGTGAATTTACTGACCATTGCCATTTAAATACAAATAATTCTTTGGAAAAAGTAAAATAAATAGCTTATTGGAGTGTATAATATACTTTATTTTAAATGATGTTCTAGGTTATATAAAAGATACTATTTAACCCCTATTTGGTTTGGATAAAAATTAATTTTTTTAATAAAAGTTAATGAAATGTGGTTGAATAATTGTGAGTCCTATAAAATATATGGTTAAAATTAATTGTTGATTTCAACTTAGATTTTAATCTAACTTTTTAATGGAACCAAACAGAGACTAACAAATAAAAGTATCTTCAAGAGACTTTCTATTTATAAAAAGCATTTTATGCATCATAGAGATCTTTAAATTTAGATATAATTTTTTTATGCACTCCAACAAACTTTCTATTTTGTCTTTTTCTATGAACATTTATTGATTTATCCTCACCTCTTAACATAATAATTTATATGTTAATGGCCAACTAATTCAATTGTGATTTGAATAATTTAAATTGTGAAGTGTTGTAATTTGTAATTTATTAAATGCAATAATTGTTAACTAAGAATAGAGAGTAAGTTGGACTCCCTAAATTTGGAGAGTCAAATCCACCTTTTATTTTAAAATAGAGAGTCTCTTGGAGCTTAGTTTTAAGCATCGACGCTATAAAATAGAGAGTATTTTTGTATTTAAAGAATTGGTTGGAGATGCTCTAAAAAAGCTATTTAAGATACAATATTAGAAAAACTTCATGAAATACATTTTAGTCAATAACTCAATTAGTAGATACTGTAATAACATTCATAGTTCCACTTTCATATACATTAACTTCATTAAGCTCATTTTCATATCTAATAGAAGTCAGATCACAGTCCAATGTCCATCGAGCAAAGCTATAAAGAAAATTTCTATATGCCAATTATCTGTGTCCAGTTTTTTACTTCTTTTTATCTTTTATTAATGTCACTGAATGTCTAGTCTACCTTACAAAATATGCCAATAACATATGCCGTGATTGTAACAGAGATAGGATAGTTCACAAACAACATAGATTGAAATATATAGAGCTCGTTTGGTACCAATTAAAATCCAACTTAAATTGAAAATATAGTCATTATTGAGTCTCACTCGTCTAATAAAAGTCAACAGTAACAACTAGTTTTTCAATTTTAATTCGATTTTAATATCTACCAAACGAGCTCATAATAATAATATTTTGTCCAAAATTTTAGCTTTGTAATGTCCATTTCACTTTATCAAGCATGCCAGTGGCGACACAGATGAGCACACAAACAGCATATGCCAACTTTGAGATGTGCCAACAATGTGCCGTCAAAGATTTTAGCTTCTTTCTCTTCTTTAGTATTGTCAAATATGTCCAGTAACATGTCAATAACGTCTATTGTGATTGTAATATTCGAGAGTATAAAAAGAGCCCCTTGATGCCTGTTTCTAAAAGTTGGCAGAAGTGTTGAAATCCCCCTGAAAAGGAAATTCAACCTAGCCATTTCCGAACCTATTATGTCTAAACATGGCAATTGTGCTACTTAGGGAGATGGTCATTAACTCTATGCTATCGAGGCCTAAAATTTTGATAAAATAGTACCTGAAGCAGGACAGAACCTCCAGCTCATGCCAATATGGAGATGTGCCATCTTTTTTTCTTTAGTATCGCCCTGTGCTGTCCAGTAACATGTTAATAACGTCTACAGTTATTGTAATATTAGAAAGTAAAACAGCAGACCCTTGATTCCTTCTCCAAAAGTTGGCAAAAGTTAGTCGGAATTCCCCCTGAAAAGGAAATTCGACCCGGCTATGTCTGAACCTTTGATGTCCAGATAACGCGATCATGCTACTTATTGGAGATGATCATTGACTCTAGGCTATCGAGGTCAAAACTTTAAACTATCTGCTGTTCCTCCCACACTTAAACAAGCCAACAAGTTTCAGCCTACAAGCAATGAGAATCTATTGCATAGAATTGTACCTGAAGCAGGTCAGTTCCACAACCTCCATCAACTTGAGCCATCCAACATTCTCTGCTTTGGAAATTCTGCAAATTTAATCACAATGATAATTAAAACTCAAAGGGCCTAAGGCTTCATGTATTTAACATACAATAACAACAATAAACTATTCATTATTCCCAATAAACTTCAGTCTTAGGGTCAGTATTTACCTGAAAGTTTCAAAATTTGACAATCAGCTACAATGATAGCCGCATATAATTGAAAAATTATTGAACCAAGAATAACTATAGAAATCATTGCTTACGACCAATTATAGGTTACAAAGATGGCAGGCTGTTCTGCACTCATATAGTGACCTACAAGCAAATTATCCTTAAAAGAAAAACCCAAGTATAAATTGTAACGACCCGAGTCTCTATACCCAAGTCGTTAGCTTACGTACTGTCCGCTTTGAGAGGGTATATACCCACTTAACCCCTCACGGATTTTTATCGCGTCCCCTCAAGATTCGAATCCAAGATCTCTCCAATTAGTACCAAAACTCAACTTAAATCTCTCATTAGACAGAAATCTTGGGTTCGAATCCAATTGGTACCAGGATTCAACTTAAATCTCTCATTAAACAGAGATCTTGAATTCGAATTCTGGAGGACGTGATAGAAAGCCGCGAAGGGGTAAATGGACACACCCAATGCGGACAGTACGTAAATTAACGGCTAGAGTATAGAGACCCAGGTCGTTACAAAATAACGCGAATTCAAACTCAAGATCTCTGCCTAATGAGACACTTAAGTTGAATCCTGGTACCAATTGGACTGAGGTCTTAAGTTGAAATCCTGAAGGACGCAATAGAAAGCGATGAGGGGATAAGTGAGCATAGGCCTACCCAAGTGGATAGTATGTAAGTTAACAACTTGGGTATAGAGACCCTGGTTGTTACACAAATACCTTCCACCCACGTGAACAGATTTTAGAAGCAACTTCAAAAATTTTAAAACAAATGTGGTGGCATAACTCTAATTTCTGTTTTGTTTATGAAATGTCTTGTAGAGGATTCACACTTATTTGGTCGGCAAACATTCAATTAAATGTAAGAAGATGACAAATACCAATCAACTACTAATATAGAACAAACTTCTCTAGAAATACGGTGGGACTTGCTAGGAGAGCTTGGGGACTGCCATAGTTCAAAGAATCCTCAATGATAGGAAGGGCATTGGTGGAATATCAGTATATATCCTGTCAGATAACAAGATAAAAATCCTTCTGACCTCAAGTGATCATAGCATCTAGCTAGATGAAGGGTAAAGATACGGTATCAATCATAAGGAAGCACTATTCCTGCTATTCTGCAGAATATTTAAAAAAAGAATTAGAGAGCAACAAGCAAAATTCACCAGGATAAACATGTTTAGAACCCACTTTAGTTGCCATTATGATAATTATTTTGGTGTTAATCATTCCTGTTAAGAAAGAGATCTTACCATTGGTTATTTCTTTACCAGTGACTGCTCTCAAAAGTTGATACACTCCTAGTCATAGCACTTCATAGACAAATGAAAGGAGGGGCCATGAGAATGTTCATTTCTGTCCTAATCAATAGCAAAATGACGTCTTCCTCAGAGATATAAACAAACCCAAAAAGATATGTCTTCCTATGAGATATTAAACAAACTCCGAGTCTTAACTGAGAAATATGGCATAACATTTTTTTCCAGAATTTGGAGGATGTTCCACATAACAACCCTTAGCAGGCACCAAAAATTACAGGAGGGAATGTTGTAAAATGACGTCAATGATAATGAGAAGTGCTTCCAGAGTTTGAATCTGTACTTTGCATAAGAGGACTGTCAACCAAATCAACTAGAAATGTGTATCAAGATGGATCATTTTTTGACAAAGAACATCCAACTGTTAATGCATATTTAGTTGGTAATAGCAAATCAATAGTGCAATAACTTGGCCATTTGAATTTCCTGTGCAAGTTTCGCAGCATCATTCCTGAGGCCTGAAAGATTAAGACCATTAACAACCGCCCTTTGGTCTGATCTAAGAATTCTCATCCCAGATCTAATACAAGATAGCAGAAGTTTAGATGCTTGATGGAACCTCCTTGCCACGCAGAGATTGTGGATTAAGGAAGAATAGGTAAAAGAATCCTTTACATCCATAGACTGAAAGATTTTCAATGCATGATCAATTTGACCAACTTCACACAGGCCGTTAATAAAGCAATTCATAGCAACTAAGCAATCAAATCCCATCATTTTCATATAGTTTAGGTGCCTTTTGGCACCATCAATATTGCCTGCTTTGCACAGACCATCAATCAAGATAGTATGAGTATACTTATCGTATTTCAATCCTCCCTCTTCTGCCGTATCCAGCAACTGGTAGGGATCTTCTAGTCTACCTTCCTTACAATACAAATTGATAAAAGTATTATAAGCCACTATATCAAGCTCATACCCACTCTTAATCATGTCTGTCACGAGTTTATTAGCATCTTGTATCCTACCCTTCTTAAGTAAAGCCCCAACAACTGTGCAATATGCAAATGAATCATATGTATATCCTCTATTCTTCATCTCGGAGAAAAATTCCAATCCTTTATTTAAGTAATTACGTCTGAAGCAGTATTTCATCACTGTAGTATAAGTAATTGCATTAGGGACATAACTTGAGTCCCTAAGCTCATCAAAAAGCTTCATTGCCGCCCTGAACTCTCCAGACTTAAATAGTCTATTGATCAAAATGTTGTATATCACTATGTCTGGAATATATCCATAACGCTGCAAATTCCTAAATAAGGTGAGGGCATTACTTATGTATCCGTTCTTGCAAAGTCCATTTATCAAAGTGTTAAACGTGGTTTCACATGGAGAGATATTCTGAAGAATAATCTTGTGGAAAATTCTGTAAGCCTCATCTGGTTTTTCTGATTTGAAAAAGCACTGCATCAATGTATTATAACTCCACAAATCAGGAAAAATTTCCATATTGAGCATCTCTTCAAGCAGATCAAAACATCGAGATAATGAGCATTGCCTGTTGGCACCAGCCATCAAAGAATTATATGTAATAACATCTGGGTTTATCCCAGCTTCTTTCATTCTGTGAAGAATAGAGTAACCTGCATCAAACCCAACGATTCGACAATACCCAGTAATCAGAGTATTGTAAGTCACCACATCCGGTAGGACACCTATTCTAATACCATCAACTATAGCAGCTTCTGCTTTCTCCAACTGCTTGGTTCTGCAAAGGGAAGCTATAGATATATTCAACAATTTAGTTGATAATCTGTATAACATTCTTCACACCTACTCCAAAACCAGACCCACAAACCTGCCAAGCACGAGAACCTGGTGTCAGAATTTTTACACCATCTCATAGTTCTTGATCAACAACTTCTAACGAACCCAAAATTATGTAAATAAAATAAAAAAACAGATAAACTTTTAACGAACGGAACAACGAGAATGCAAACTCAGAAATCAACCTTAAATTCCATGCAATATGGTACGTTCAAAAGTTTAGATAGGACAGGAAATTATAACCAACTCACAAAACAAACTTAGTGCCAAATGCAAGTTGTACGTATCTCTCCCATAAGACAACCAAATCACAAAATAGTAACAGGATTAGTTTTAATGTCTAATACATTACAATCTAACTTAGAATAGACAGGAGATTGCATCAAAATTTGATTTTACTTGCTGTCAATTGAACTAACAATTTCGTGACTTAGCACCATTAGAACAGATATTCAACAAAAAATAATTACACCCATTTAAGACAGGTTTCTGACATAGTATCCATAGTAGAATCTTAAAACGAAAACCAACAATATTATGTTTGTACTCTCTATATAAGACAACATAAAATATAGACAGAAATCTTTAAAATGCGCACTTTTTCCAAATCCACAAAAATTCCACTCAAAAAAGTAACTGTACAATCACAATGCACAATAATATCAGCAGAAAGTTCCCCAGTCTACACCCAAACTGATCAAAAATTGCATTTCGTACGGGCTAAATCACAAATCCAATTGAAGTTTCAAATTACACGAAAAAAAAAAATGGCTTTTCGAATTCACCTTCAACCGGTCGCACGCCAATGAGTCTTTGCTCGAAGTACAGAAATGAAATGGGTGCTGCTTCTTCACGCTTGGGTTGGCCTCTTCTAGTGGTCGCCAACGACGGGGTGGAGCTTGGGAATTGATTTTTTTAATTTATTGGGTGTGTTCAACTTTTGAACACTTTGATCGACTTCTTTTTTTTAAGTGATGTTGTGTGAATTTCATTAATTTTTTTTTGAGATTTTTATGAAATTAGTGGAAGTAATTTGTAGAATTCTATAATTTTCATTTTAAAGATTTTTGTAGAATTTAAAAGACTTTTGAAGACTTTTATTTGAGAAAAAATTTATACGCATTTAGTGCAATATTATGAAATCATTATATATGAGATATTTTAAAAAGAATACAAATTAAAAGAGTGGATGGCAATTTAATATTAATTTGAATCCTCCATTTCACACCAC
>CAIGRQ010323177.1:0-10801 GCA_903798375.1 Fraxinus sp. D2006-0159
CATTCGCTTCTTTATCCCACCATCGCGTGACACACTTGCCTGTACTGGTCTGATGTACTGAACCCCCGTTATATACGGCATATGCATCTCATTATCTGATGGGTCAAGGTCACAGATTTGAATCTGACATAAAACCAAAAAAAGCATTGTTCATAACAACAAACATCTTAAGAATCTATTAATTCATGAAATTTGAAATATTTACATCAGAGTTTGCGAAGCATTCTTCAAGTTTAGCCATGGATGGCTTCTCATCTGCCTTCCAGTTCAGGATACGAGGATGGGATACGGACATCCTTGTGAGAATGATTCCAACCAGACTGGGAATAGTCTCATATATCCATACTTGAAATGGTAGTAACAGACCCCTCAGTCTATAGTGGCTCGTCCTTTTACTCAGTCCCTCCCTTATATCAGTCAGAGTAGTTTCAAATAGGATCTTTCCCCCCATGGAAATGTGTCCATCACAGAAAAGTCTTCCACAATTACAAACAAATAATGATCCAATACCTTCTTGTAGTCTCTAGGGAACAGATAGGATGTAATAAAATATAGTGCTCCCAGCTTTGCCACATCTTCATCTACAAGCAATTCAACCACATCTTGTTCTGAAAGTTTACAGGCTGATATAAATGCATTTCTTCATCTTCGTGTGTGATGATGTTCAATTGGCTAAAATATTTTTCCTTCAACTTTGAAAGACTGTTTTCCAGTGCAGTTATGTCAGTGTTCCCCGTGCATCGCAACCCCGTTACTAAACATAATTCAACCATGGAGAACCTAACAAATCTACCTGATATGCAAAACCACAGTTCATCTTCATTCAGTGCATACACCTGTCTGAGAAGAAAGTAGTGGATCAACTGTGGCTGAAGAACAATGTCATAGCACTCCAAAAAATGCGCAAAGCATATACCCATTTGTATTCTTCGTTGGGCTTATCTCAAATATTTCTTCAAGTTGTTGATAACACCATTTGCCATGGACGTGGTTATTTTCCCTGGAAACCATTTATGTTACTGTAGCATATATTTCCACACCTGCAGCAGAAGTTCATATCAGGTTACAGATGATACATGATAGGGTTACAGCCACCAATTCAGTAATACACTGAGTCACACACGCGTATAAGCATATAACATGTGACGGAATCAGGTCACGAACACATTATTATCTCAATGACATGTGGGATTATAGGTCACAAATTCATTACATAGTGTTTGACATGTGGGAATATAGGTTACAGACCCATTAACATCTCAGTGACGTGTGGGAAGTAGATCACATATCCGTTACACACTGTGATCAAATACGGTCACAGACACATTAACAATTCAATGACATTTGGAAAGTAGGTCACAGATTCGTTACACAGTGTTTGATGGGAAATTTCGAAAAAAATAACCTCCAACATACAACCCCCCAACATTCAATACTACTTTTCAGACAAATTACAGTTCACAACTGACATAAACAAACAAATATGTAACTCTGAAAATACCTAATCCATTTCCAATGTCACTGTTCCGTATCATAAAAGAAAAATTTCCATAAACGAACAAACGGGTCTGTTACCTTCTTCCCGGATTGATTGTTACTTGACTCGGGCGATTTTTGCTTTGCTTCAGGAGTTTTATTGGGACTATCCGAAATCTTCCTTTTGGTTGTTCGAGCCAGCATTTGCATCGCCTTCTTCCCCTTCTTTTCATCATTTTTTCCCCATTCGTAATCGCTGCCCACTAGAGAGGGATAATCTCGCTTTAAACAAAAGTGAATGCGTCAGAGTTTGGGTGGAGTTTGGATTTTTAACACAGCTGATTTCGGAAATGAGATAGAGATTGGGCGCGAATAAGGTGGAGATGGGATTGTTCTTGAGAGAAAATAAAGGTTTAATAAAAATGAAAGTTGGGATATACACCAATTTGAAACCCACATTTAACGGGATACGTGCGTCATTAATTAGGAGATTCATTATTTAATTAAAATTATAAAACCTGAAAATTGAATAAATAACTTCTAAACCTGATTTATAAAAATAGATCTTTAAACACCCGTTTTTATGTAATTTTCACTAAATATTATCTTAAGATTAAGCCCAATTAAAGTGATTTAATAAAGAGTTAAAGTTATAGGTTTTTGGCATCTACAAAAAATGTGAGCCGGATTATATGTGTAGAGACCAAATTCATTAGAATTGTATTTGACAATGAGTTGAATAGATAAGAAAATATAAAGGGTTATGATCCCAATTCATATATAATTTCTCATTTTTTGTGTTGTCCCATCAACGCAAGAATTAAAAGAAATCATATTGAAGAGGAATATAAAAAAAAAACCCCACAATCAAGAACAGACAATTTACAATTAACAGTTAAGAAGAAGGAATTCAAGAATCAAGGCCATGGATTAAGAAGCAAAACCAAGGACAAGAATTAAGAATCAAAAGAGGCAAAATTCAAGGTTAAAAGTGAAGAAGTCAACTATGAAAATATTGCAGTTTAAGTTTCAAGATTTACTATCTGGAATCAAAATTTAGTAACAAGGAATTATTCACAACGAATTAAGGTATGTTCCGCATTTGACATGAAAATTTTTGACAATAAAATAATTAAGTTTTCATGTTCTAAAGATTTAAAGTTCCATAAAAGTTCCCGCACTAACACATAGGCAAGAATAAACATGTCAATCAGATTAGGGCTCAATTTGGGAATATTGGTCCCGTAACTATCTTACAAGCATGGCTGGCTAAGTTTATAAATCCTCTTGGCGAGTTAGCCAAG
The DNA here is from genome assembly GCA_903798375.1 of Fraxinus sp. D2006-0159. Lineage (NCBI taxonomy): Eukaryota > Viridiplantae > Streptophyta > Magnoliopsida > Lamiales > Oleaceae > Fraxinus > Fraxinus sp. D2006-0159. Next base: position 2,781 of record CAIGRQ010323177.1, read on the forward strand.
TTGAATAAAAAAAAAATGTAATAAACGCCATTGCTCGTAGCGGATTTCAACTTGAGAGGGATTTCAACTTGAGAGGACGATAAGTGGGACCAGATGACCAGAAATTATTACCAGCCTTACAATCTAAAACTATATCGAAACAAAAATTCAAGAGATGAAGCTACAAACCTGCGTCACAAATTAGACAAGATTTTTCGATAGAGAAAACTGTAAAGCAGCCAAAAAAAAAAAAAATCACCATGGCTGCAACTTCAACAGCATCACATCTTCTCTTTTCAAGTTCCCAGTCCATTATCTCTCGTTTCTCCCCCTTCCAGCTATGCGGTTTGGATGCCAAGACCCTCAATGGTGGCGCAAGGAAGAGGACGAGGGTAGCAAGTGGTGGAGGAGTCCGGTGCATGGCGGTGACCACGGAGGCGGAGACAAAGAAGAAGAGTGGTTATCAGATTGAGACATTGACTAACTGGCTGTTGAAGCAAGAACAGGATGGTACTATTGATGCTGAACTCACTATAGTACTTTCGAGTATTTCAACGGCGTGTAAGCAGATTGCTTCTCTAGTTCAAAGGGCTAGCATTTCTAACCTCACTGGGGTTCAGGGTGCTGTTAATGTTCAAGGAGAGGATCAGAAAAAGCTTGATGTCATCTCTAACGAGGTCCGTGTTAATGATTACGTGTCATCTCTAAACGTCTAATCTAATCCCTACTTGTACTCTTAGAGCATATAGGTCCATTGAGTTCAACGTTATCCATTAATGAAATATTGTGCAACAAGGCAAAAGTCTTGAATCCAAATCTTAATGAATCTGACTACCATGTTATGGGTTCATCGGAACACTAAATTTAAATTAATAAACGGTATTATCTCTATTAGTTTAAACTTTTAGAAACTGATTTACTAATATGTCATTAGCACAATTTAAATTTATTTTGATGGTCCCTTAAGGCATGAAATGAACAATAATTTGATGGAAGGTGTGGTTGATTTGTTTTATTTAGGTGTTCTCTAATTGCTTGAGGTCAAGTGGAAGGACAGGAATCATAGCATCTGAGGAAGAAGATGTGCCGGTGGCTGTGGAGGAGAGTTATTCGGGAAACTACATTGTCGTTTTTGACCCTCTTGATGGATCATCCAACATTGATGCTGCTGTATCCACTGGCTCTATTTTCGGAATTTACAGCCCAAATGATGAGTGCCTAGCAGACGTTGACGATGTTGCCACGGTATATTGCAATTCTGTATCGTTTGATTAATGACAATTGTGCATGTATTGGACATTAGATTGAGAAATGAATCTGATTGCCACTGTTTAACAGGTTAAGCTTTTATATAAAATGAGGTTCAATGTATTGAATTGATTTCTTATCACATACATATAGGCTTGAGTTCTATTTTCGTACTGTAAGTTGAGAATGAAATAAGTAAAATCTAGCTTAAATAAGAATTTTGTACCTTCTGATTTGTTCAGCTTGGCAACGTGGAACAGAGGTGTATAGTGAATGTGTGTCAACCTGGAAATAATCTTCTTGCAGCAGGCTATTGCATGTACTCGAGCTCTGTGATTTTCGTGATCACCTTAGGAAAAGGTGTATTTGCATTCACATTGGACCCCATGTTTGGGGAATTTGTGCTTACTCAAGAAAAAGTTCAGATACCAAAAGCTGGAAAGATTTATGCTTTTAATGAAGGCAACTACCAGTTGTGGGATGATAAATTGAAGAAGTACATTGATGATCTTAAGGACCCTGGCCCGAGTGGTAAACCTTACTCTGCTCGATACATCGGTAGTTTGGTTGGCGATTTTCATAGGACTTTGTTATATGGTGGGATTTACGGGTATCCTAGCGACAAAAAGAGCAAAAATGGGAAGCTGAGGCTCTTGTACGAATGTGCACCAATGAGCTTCATCGTTGAACAAGCCGGTGGTAAAGGATCGGATGGGCATAACAGAGTCCTTGATATTCAACCAACGGAGGTGTGTCAAATGATACTAGGAAATTTGATCCCTGCTGCAAATTGTTACATTATTGTTCTCAGATTTCATCTTTCAGTTTTGATCTTTCGTTGTATTTTTGTGCAGATACATCAGCGAGTGCCCTTGTACATTGGAAGTACTGAAGAGGTGGAGAAATTGGAGAAATATTTGGCTTAATTACAATGTAATTGTGGATAAGGTTTAATTTTTGCTGATATATTTTATTTCAAATTTTTCAAGAAGAAATTCCTGTAAAATTTTGGAAAACCATATTGGATAGTCTTTCTTATAGTAAAAAGTTGATTCTCACGACTGCAATGTTCTTCAGCACTTATTTCTAAACAAAAAACTTGACATGATTAGAAAGTACAAGGAAATAGTCATGATCCAACTGATCTTTCGAAAAATTGAGAATAATAACTATCATAAATTGTTTTAGCCATCATCATCGTCTAGCGTTTTCATATAAGTCATCCACCTATAATTAAGCTTTACATTTGTAAGTCAGTTTAGAAGTTACGAATGTTTGAAAATTCGACTAGTTTATCTGAAAAATTGGACCAAATGCAATAGCAATACTTTCATCACCCAGTAGAGTGTGATTATAGTTTCCATTACCCTACTAACCTTGTAGTCTAACCATAAAAGCAATAATTAAATGAATTATAATTACTTATGGCTCATCCTAAGAAATTAAAATACAACAAGAATTAAAGCTTTCCATTGGATCATATTTCAGCCCAATTCTTTAATTTCCTTGTAGTTCAATCCAATATTGTGGGTCAATTTTATTTTGAGTTCCAATCTTTTAAAAACAAAAGCCCTTATCCAATAAAATTGGCCAAAACCCGCCTACTCATTTTATTGAGCTAGGCATCTCGTGCCACAATAAAAAAATGAGGATTGATTATTATTTGGCAGGCCTATGAATAATTTTGTTGGAACTTTCTATAGGAAGTCTTTCAAAAACTTCATATGTAGGATAATCACCCCATTATTCCATTCTAAAAACATTTTATTTCAAGATCCAATTTCAATTAATCTAAAATAATGTAGTATTCTATAGGGAGATCGATGTAATTCGATGTTAGACATACGTATTTTAATAATAAATTGGATAACAGAGGAGGCTGTAAATTTATACATGCCTATAAATCCTCTCCAACTTATTATTTTGAACTATTGGGTTTTTATTTAATAAATAATCGACCAAATATAAACAATTATAATGACACAATTATTAAAAATAATTTTTTCAACCTCTTTAAATTAATTTAGAGTGACGAAAAGATTATGCAATACCAATGTATAAAATTTTAGTGCATCGGGTGGTTTTCATTTAATCTACATGACATGTGATAATTATACATTCATTCATCATCCATAAAGCGATAAAAGCAATAATTAAATGAATTACAATTACTTATGGCTCATCCTAATAATTTAAAATACAACAAGAATTAAAGATTTCCATTGGATTACATTCCGGCCCAATTCTTTAATTTCCTCGTAATTCAATCCAATATATTGGGTCAATTTTAGTTTGAGTTCCACTCTTTAAAAAACAAAAGTCCTTATCCAATAAAATTTTGCCGAACCCTCCTACTCATTTTATTGAGCTAGGCATCTCATGTCACGATAAAAAAAATGAGGATTAATTATTATTTGACCATAAATAATTTTGTTGGAACCTTTTATAAGAGCTCTTTCAAAAATTTCATATATAAGTTTAATAACCTCCGCTAATAATTTTAAAATATTTGAAATATATGAGATGTTATCTATAGGATAATCACCCCATTATTCCATTTTAAAAACATTTTATTTTAAGATCTAATTTCAATTAATCTAAAATAATGTAGTATCCTATAGGAAGACCGATGTAATTCGATGCTAGACATACGTATTTTAATAACAAATTGGATAACAAAGGAGGCTGTAAGTTTATACATGCCTATAAATCATCTCCAACTTATTATTTTGAATTGTTGGGTTTTTATTTAATAAATAATCAACCAAGTATAAACAATTATCATGACACAATTATTAAAAATAATTTTTTCAACCACTTTAAATTAATTTAGAGTGACGAAAAGATTATGCAATACCAATGCATAAAATTTTAGTGCATCGGGTAGTTTTCATTTAATCTACATGACATGTGATAATTATACATTCACTCATCATCCATAAAGCGATAAAAGCAATAATTAAATGAATTATAATTACTTATGGCTCATCCTAATAATTTAAAATACAACAAGAATTAAAGCTTTCCATTGGATTACATTCCGGCCCAATTCTTTAATTTCCTCGTAATTCAATCCAATATATTGGGTCAATTTTAGTTTGAGTTCCACTCTTTTAAAAACAAAAGCCCTTATCCAATAAAATTGGCCAAACCCTCTCACTCATTTTATTGAGCTAGGCATCTCATGCCACGATAAAAAATGAGGATTAATTATTATTTGACACATGAATAATTTTGTTGGAACCTTTTATAAGAGGTCTTCAAAAACTTCTCATATAAATGTAATCACCTCTGCTAATAATTTTAAAATATTCGAAATATATGAGATATTATTTATAGGATAATCACCCCATTATTCCGTTTTAAAAATATTTTATTTCAAGATTCAATTTCAGTTAATATAAAATAACGCAGTATTCCTATAGGAAGACCGATGTAATTCGATGCTAGACATACGTATTTTAATAACAAATTGGATAACAGAAGAGGCTGCATGTTTATACATGCCTATAAATCTTCTCACACGTATTATTTTGAATCATTGAGTTTTTATTTAATAAATAATCGACCAAATATAAACAATTATAATAACACTAAATTATTAAAAATAGTTTTTCAACCACGTCTAATTAATTTAGAGTGATGAAAAAATTATGCAATATATTGGCATACGATTTTAGTGCCGGGTGGTTTTCATTTAATCTACATAACATGTGATAATCATACATTCATTCATCATCCATAAAGCAATAAAATCAATAATTAAATGAATTATAATTACTTATGGGCCATCCTAAGAATTTAAAATACAACAAGAATTAAAGCTTTCCATTTGATCACATTCCGGCCCAATTCTTTAATTTCCTTGTATTTCAATCCAATATTCGGGGTCAAAAGCTTGATTATTATTTGGCCTATGAATAATTTTGTTGGAACCTTGTATAGGAAGTCTTTCAAAAAATTTCATATATAAGTGTAATAACATCCGCTAATAATTTTAAAATATCTGAAATATATGGGATAATCACCCCATTAGTCCATTTTAAAAATATTTTATTTCAAGATCCAATTTCAATTAATCTAAAATATCATAGTATTCCTATAGGGAGATTGATGTGATTCGATGCTAGGCATACGTATTTTAATAACAAACTGGATGACGGAGGAGGCTGCAAGTTTATGCATGCCTATAAACCCTCTCCCACTTATCATTTTGAACCGTTGAGTTTTTATTTAATAAATAATCGATCAAATATAAAAAATTATAATGACACTGAATTATTAAAATTAATTTTTTTTCAACCACTTCTAATTAATTTAGAGTGATGAAGAAATTGTGCAATTCCAATGCATATGATTTTAGTGCACCAGGTGTTTTTCATTTAATCTACATGACATGTGGTAAACATACATTCATTCATCATCCATGAAAGTGATTAAATCAATAATTAAATGAATTAGAATTACTTATGGCTCATCCTAAGAATTTAAAATACAACAAGAATTAAAGCTTTCCATTGGATCACATTTCGGCTCAATTTTTAAATGAGGAAATTACACACGGTCCTATGTTTTAAGATCCAATTTCAAAAATCATGTCCAAAGTTTGTTTATGCAAAAATCAGGTTATAATTAAAAAAATTAATATTAATAATTATANTACAAATTCAAATTAATCATTTTTCGTTTTCTTTACTCTCTCTCTCTCTTCCGATCCGACGAAGTAGCAATTCAGCATCAGAGGCACAGCCGCGCCATGACGGCGCCCTTACGCAATCCATGGTCTGATCACGATGCAGATATGTTGTTTTTGTTTTTCTATTTTTTTTTTATTTTGGTGGATGGGGGTTGTGGTGCGATGCATGGGGAGTGTGGTGCGGTAGATGTGGAGTTGTGCGGTGTGGTGGTGGTGTTTCACAGAGATTTTGTTTTCGGCATCATGGCGGTGGTGCTGTGCGGGTTAAAGTGCAGATCTGTGGATGGTGACTGTGTGGGGGTGGTGTTTGACGATGGTGTTGTTTTCATCATCGTGGTGGTGTTGTTGTGCGCAATGATGGTGTTGTGGTACGGTGCAGTCCGGTAGCTGGTGAATGGTGCGATGGTGCTGTTGTTGGTGGTGGTACAGTGGAGGTAGGACGTGCTGTGTTGTGTAGTGATGGTGTTTGATGGTGGTGCGTTGGCATTGGCATTGGCGTTGGCGTTGGCGATGGTGGTGTCGTAGGTGGGATGAGATTTGTTGGGTGTGGCAGCGACTGTGGTCGTGGGTGGGAATGGATTTGGCGGGTGTCTGACCAATTATTTAGTTGATTGTGACCAATAATTGGTTAATTTTTGACAAATAAATGATATGTGACCTAAAAATTGTGAATGTGACTCACAATTTATTAAGTTGTAATCGAATCACGACCAATAAAAGTTTTGATTTTGTCATCAATGAATAATCTGTGATCCATAAAAGTTTTTATTTCGTGGCCAAAAAATAATATGTGACCTAAAAATGTTAATCTGTGATCGTAATTTGATAATTTGTGACGGTATACTAAGTTGTGACTTATAATATTTATGATTTGTTACCGATAAAGAAATTGTGAGTTTTACATTTTTAATTTGTGACGTATGAACAAACTGTGACATATATTTGTGAATTGTGAATTGTGACCGTAAAATAGTTTGACACATAAAAAATTTGATTCGTGGTCGAAAAATAATTTATGACTAAGTAAATGGTTAATTTGTCACCAAATTGCATATATATGTGACCTTAATATATTTAATTAATTAAATATATAATTAAATTAGAAATAAAATTTAATAAAAAACTGATTTTTAAAATTTAAAACCTCTATCCTTAATTTTGAAAGGACCATGTACATAGCATGGTACATAAGGGGTGCCATAATTGACAAATGGCACCCCTTATGGATAATGCTATGTACAAATAGCATTATCCATTTTGAAATGGGTGATACTTAACACCTTATGTATTGTTCCATTTTTAAGTTTCCTTGTAGTTCAATCCAATATTGTGGATCAATTTTTTATTTTTGTTTTTAGTTCCAATCTTTAAAAAAAAACGCCGTCATCCAATAAAATTGGCCAAAGTTTTAAAAGAAAATCCCAAAAAGTGAATATTAACCTAATTTCACAAACCTAGCAAATCTACCATGTACCACCTCCGACAACGACCCCAAGAGGTCGTGATCGGGTGGTGGCTACAGACAGCTGTGGCTACGTTCTACAACAACAGCGATCGTTGCCTCAAAGAGATCGCAGTTACAAATTGTTGCAACTGCTACATGTTGAGCCACTATGGCTGCTGCATTCGACCATAGAGGCTGCTAACCACCACTACAATGATTTTGCTGCTTGTTTGTTCCATCTCTATCTCCTTCCATTTCTCAAGATTTTCATGCCATGGGTTTTTCAACTCCAAAATCCAAGTCTCTATGAGAAAAAGGGCAACTTAAAAAATATTTGGAGCCCAAAAGTCAGGGGCGGAGCCAGAAACTTACATTAGGCTGGGCTGAAATTTAATTTTTTTTTTTTAATAAACTTATACCATAAAAAATGCTACAAACCACACGGTAAAACAAAAATTGGACCCAAAATCGGTCAAAATCATGCACAGCTAATTGATTATAACAAAATCACTCAAAACTCATTGAACCAGCCGGGTTCAACCATAAACCATTGAACTAGTCGGGATTTTGTGGTTTTCCCCATTTTTTTTTTCTTTTTTTAGTTTAAAAAAAATTAATTTCATAAATGGAAGGCACATAAAAAACTATTGGATG
>CAIGRQ010323185.1:0-15809 GCA_903798375.1 Fraxinus sp. D2006-0159
TAATATGGCTCAAACACACCCATATTGAATTATTTCGTTTCTTCTTTAATGATTTAACTTTTAATATTAAATAATTAAAACTTTTTGGACGTATATGCATAATTTCTTGGGAGTAATATACGCTAAACTGCCTTGAATATCACAAACAACTTAATTACTGTATTTATTATTTTTCACATTAGAATATTAGATTCCATTTCACGAAGTCTATTATGGGATTGCCACCGGTAAATTAAGGTGTGTGTAATTATTATTTTTGATTCATAGAGAGTGGTTTTTTTTTTTAAAGTATATTATCTATAATATATTAAACATCACATCAAACGATAATCATTTGTTGGATGATTATATTTTTATTATGATTCAATTATTCCAATAATACATTATTTTTTATTTTTCAATATGTATTAATTTTCCCATTAAAAATACTCTCACATTCCCTAAATCATTCGTATACCCAATATTTAACAATTAATTTATTAAAAACCCTTCACCCGTCTTCATAGTCTTTGCCTTGTACTAACAAATACGTACGTGTATAATTTGTGGGTTTGGTTTCTCAAAAGAGATTAATTCTCCTAAGTTCATGTACATTTTATATATTTTCGGGACTATTCAATTAATTTAAGAGTAAATAAATTATTTAAAGTTCATGTGCACTTATTTATTTTCAAAATCATTCGTTTAATTTATGATACAAATTATTCTCAAAGTTGGCGTGCACAACTTTTTGTCTAAATTAATTTTAAGATCATGAATATATAAATTATTATTTTTTCTATGAATAATTCAAATTATTCCATATTCAAGAATGTATTTGATTGTTCTCGTGAGTATTCAACGTAAATGAATTAATCTCTCAACTATTTAACTTATCACGAATAACTTAGACATTTTATTCAGTAACTTTTTTGGAATTTATTTGACGAGCTTTTTCGTTTGAATTTTTTTTTTTTTTGTGAATAGTTATAAATTATATTTGTTTAGGTGGGCAATAGTTTGTTCGTATGAATCATAGATATAATAGATTTTGAAGGAACTTAAAAAGACTTCAGAAGAATCCTCCTATGCACGGAGTACCAAATAAGAAGCAAAAAAAGATTATCGAGCGATGTTCTGCTTGATATTCTAGACTTTTACGTTTGAAAATTGATAGAGATATTAATACAACTATCACCATCATTTGTCGGAAGCTTTTTTTTTTATATATTATAAAACTAGGTGCAATCTATGAGATTCAAAATTCCATAATAATCGCATGATATGCCCGAGTTTTTTTCACATTGTGATATTACTTAAATGTTACTCGAACGGTAACTAATATCTATGATAAAAGAAGCTTTTTTCGAATTACGCATTTTCTTTGGATTAGACTACAACTGCATTGTATTTTTTGACGATTCTATCATTACTATGATTCAATCATTTCAAAAATATTTTACTTTTTGTTTTTACCTTGATTTTCGTTTCTCAATATATGTTTAATTTATTTAACCATTTAAACAATAAATTATTTTGTCAACTATTTAGTTATCATCAATATACATTAATTTGCCGTATTCATTATACTTAATTGAACATTAATTAAATTCATTAAAAAAATTTAGATCAAACGACGATCTTTTGAGTATTGTTCTAATTGATTTATTAAATGAATGTTAAGATGCACGGAATGTTCACTGATTTGTCATCGGTGTACATTTGATGGATTCATTCCACTTGTTTGGATAGTAAATTAAATCCATTAAATTTATTTTGGAACGAAAGATGATCTTTTGAGAGTTATGTTCCAATTGATTTATTCAATAAATGTTAGGATTTTGAGAAGGTATATAATGTGTATTTATAATGAAATAATACCAATTGATATATTCAATGCATATTGAGTGAAGATGAAGAAATTATAGTATTGGTTGGATGTTAAATTTAGACAGTAAATGGATGGAGTATTATAATTGATTTCTTCAACTATTAAATTGAATCGCAAACTGATTTTGTATTTATTTGAATCTATCAAATATTTTGTTTTATTTTCTAACACATCGAAGGATATGTTTTACCAAATCTAGGTTGCTCCCGCATCATGGAATCAAAGGTTATAAGAGACGTATCAGCGTATGAAAATGAATGGTTCATTAAAGTAACGATAGTTCGAAAGAGTTTGATCAAATCTTATTCCAACAATGCTGAAAATCTTGATATTTTGAGGCTTATCCTAACTGACAAGGAGGTACTATGTCTACTACGATAACTATTTATTTCATAATTACATTATATATGAGAAGAAACATAGTGTTTGACTTCTTTACAGGATTATGAAATGCAAGATGTTATTCAATGATGCAATTAAAAAATCTAATGTTGTGATGGAAAAGGAAAAATATTATATTATACGAAATGGAAACTTAAGATCATCAATGGAAAGTATTGAAATGTGAACGGTAAAATCGAATTGTCTTTCACAACTACAACACGGGTAGAAGAGACCACTGAACATATATAAGATAAGACATCAAATTCTTTTCTTCAATTTAATGAAGTAGCAAAATTCGCTAACGGAGATATAGTGATTGGTAATTATACTTTTCAATCAAATGCATAATTTACAATCATGTTCAAAGAGTCTTACTAAGTATTACTTCTAAAGTTTCAAAAAACAATCATGCTACATTTACACTCTCTTTTACATTTTTATTGACACTCTTCCTCATGAACCCATCAAAGTCATTGATTTTGAATCCATCTATCATGTCACCACACAAATTTATTCCACATAGGAGGATGTCAATCACAATGTCATGAAGAGTGTATATCTACCATTATTCTTCCAAAAAATCTACCTACATTTTATAATCAAATCCTATTTTACTAAAAGCTATATATTGAAATCTAAAAATCTCTACATCACGTTAGTAAAAACGGTGGTGTAGAAATTCATGATATCTAAGGTTGTTCACGGGCCAATGATTTTTTTTGTTGTTCAGATTTTCCTCTTTGTTTTCGAATATTATAGGATTGGTAATCAAAGTAAAACCTGCGTTCATCATCAATGTTAAGAGGCCAAGTGAAGAACAACGAAGAAACAATAATTGATTATCTTAGATGATGGGTTAACATCATAAAATAAAATAAAATAAAAATATTTTTTTTCATCAAGAGAAAGCTAAGACAAACTTTATAATATTATTTACTCGCAACTTTGTTCTTAATATATGTGTAATAAAATAAAATTATACGATGAAGCTCCATGGCAAAGAGAGTGACAATTGAAGTGCTAGACTTTTTAAGATATTATAAACAATTTTGAGTAATTTTCTCTAGATACTTGCAGTTGTCTCGCGAGCAACAAGACAATCAACAAGGTCAAATGATCAATACCTCTTTGGAATATATCTTGCACAACATGTATTATTGCATGGATAGTTATACATAGCACTTTCAAAAGGAATCTATAACAACTACAAACGTTTTAGTCAAGTCAAATATTCCTAATCACACAAAAATATTGTATACAGAGAGATTCTCATTGAATAAAAAGTTCATTCTACATTAACAATTTGTATTAATTATTTTTATATTCACATATTTTAAATATTACTTTTATAGCACTTATAAGGTATTTCAGCACGTTCAATTATAACTAGTTGTAGTAAAATGGAATAGGAAATACATGTAAATGACTTGACATTTAATTTATATTTCGTCTATAATTTTAGACAAAATTGAATGTTATTGTAAATAAAATTTTAATATTTTTAATAATATTCAATCTACACTTTGGCGCCCATTATTTGCCATTTTAATTTTTGGAATAATATTTTTTTTAAGAATGTGTGGTTAAAAAAGAAGAATTTTTTTTGAGTTTACGTATAATATTATTTTATTGGAGAATGTGTGGTAAATAAGAGGAGAGAAAAAAATAAATTGTAATTTTAATGAGGCCAAACAGGGCTCAATTTATTATCCTCTGTTGATTAAGCATAAATATGTTAGTTTATTCCAAATATTGTTCTCCTATAATTTCGAAACTGAGTAAATATATTCCTAGTCGTATTTGTTTTCTTCTTGCTTCATTTTTAAGGTTAAGTGGATGTTGAAATTGTTGCAAAGCACCTATAAGTATTTTGCGTAACACTGGTTAGGACTTGTTTGGAAGGATTCTACTTTTTTTTCTATTTTATGTAGAAGAGTTTCCTAAAAAAAAATTATTTTATGTCAGCCTCCTTTAAAAAGTTCTTTTAGTCACACAAAGCACTTTTAAAAAATTATTCAAACATATACAAAATTAATTTCTTAATCTTAAAAATAACTTCTGACTTTTCAAAAATTCTGTCAAATGGATCCTTAGAAGCTAATACATGGCTGCGCAAAAAACATTAAAAATAAAAATAAAAAATAAAAAATCACTAAAGTGATATAGGTAAAGGGAAAGGAAACCATGGGCTGAAATGAAAAGAATAAGAATTTGACCAATGAGCTCAAAAACTTTAATACACTGAAGAGCATTAAAGGGTGTTTGGTAAAAATTAAAATCGGATTAAAATTAAAAATTAGTCGTTATTGTTGACTTTTATTAGACGAGTGGAACCCAATAACGACTATATTTTCAAATAAAATCGGATTTTAATCTCTCCCAATTTGTTATGTGAACAGCACAATTTCTGGGCTAAATATATTTCCACCACATTTTTTTTATAAACCCACTTCATCTTAATTGCAAGAATGATTTATAATCTTTGTTTATTATTATTTTAATAAGTCCCTAAAATTTTTTTATTGTTTCTTATCTTCACAATTTCATTAATTAGCACATTGTCACAAATGACGATTGTCGTTTGAAAATTCTACTAATATGGAGTAAAAAAAGCCTTATTTGCCTATCATACTTTTAAATGCGCGAGTAAAAAGAAATACGTACAAAATTACAACCAATATTTTTCTCTCATTTTAAAGTACGCTAACAAAATTTTTGAAGCATGGTGCATTTATGAAAAAAATAAATTAGTGCGTCAATGTAACCACTCTTGTTTATTGCATCATATTCTAATTGTATCAAAGGTTCTCAACCTTTGTTCATTGTTACACTTGTGTCATTCACTTTTTTTCTTTCCAATGTTATCTCCAACCTTATATTAATTAGTGCATCTTATTCTTGAAAAGACAATTTCATCCATTGTTACGAGTGCTTCGAAAAACTTAAGAGGCATTTGATTTACTGTTTTCAATTTTACAAAACACTCAAAACTTGTTTAATTTGATATTATTATTATTTATTTATTTTTGAATTTTTGAAACTAGATTAAACTTATAATATAAAACTTAAAAACATTTTTGATGTTTTGAGTGTTTTCGGTGAAAATGTTGAAAACACTCAAAACATGGGAAATAAATGTTTAAATAAAATTTTAAAAAGGAAAAAATTAAATTTAAAATTCTAGGAAAATAATTTTTCAGAAAAAAATAAAAAAATTGTAAAAATAAATTCTGAAAAATCAAAAAAACTTGAAAAAATTTCTAGAAAACTAAAATTCTAAAAGAATTCTTAAAAAATAAAAAAAAAAATTGAAAAAAAAAAGTTATTAAAAATTCTTGTAAAATCAAAATTTCGATATAAAAAAAAAAAGTACAAATAGTTCAAGCTCTTATTGACTATTTAAATAAAATTCAAAAAAATATATTAAAATAAACACATAACAATTCGCATTCCACATTAATATTTTTTATTTTTTATTTATCTTTTGCCAATTTAATTTAACATTTATTTTTATAACGGAAATATATATATATATTATAAACAATTTTTCAGAATAACAAACCCTCAAAATAAAAAACTGAAAATGAACTTAAAACTTAAAATTGAAAAGCAAACCTTATTTTTCCCTCATATTTTTAAATAAATAAATAAAAAAAGAACAAATACAATTACAATAGAAAAAAATTAAATATAGAAAAAAAGTTCTTGAGAAAAAAAATAAAAAAATTGTTAAAATAAATTCTGAAAAATAAAAAAAATAAAATTTTCTAGAAAAATAAAATTTTAAAAGAATTCTAAAAAATGAAAAACTTTGAGAAACAAATTTATTAAAAATTCTTGTAAAATCAAAATTCTTTATAAAAAAGTAAAAATAGTTCTAGCTCTTATTGACTATTTAAATTAAATAGAAAAAATATATTAAAATAAACACATAAAAATTCACATTCCACATTAATAATTCTTATTTTTTTTTTATCTTTTGCCAAATTATTTTAATATTTATTTTTATAACGAGAAAATTATTGTAAGATTCACCAAATTATTATATATATATTAAAGTAAAAGATTTCAATTGTATTAAATAATCAAATTTAACGAAATAAAATATCAAAAAATAATTTCTCAAAATTTCAAATTAAACGTGATTTCTAGTTTTTTGTTATAATAAACAATTTTTTTCAGAATAACAAACCAAATATGTTTTTAGTAATCATAGAACATACCCTCAAAATTGAAAAGCAAGCCTTATTTTTCCCTCATATTTTTAAATAAATAAGAAAACAACAAATACACAACTTTGACTAAATATTTGCCATGCTAATAGAATATTTAAAATAATATGTCATAAAGTAGAATAAGTGTTCATTAATAAAAAGTTGACAACGAAAATACAAAAATGTTGAAATCAGCTATCGTCAAGCTTCAAAAAGGTGGTGGAAAACCGTGTGAAATAACAGTGGCAATCGTGTATTTAGATGCAACTATAAGCCGTATTTCATAAATATTCATCCAGTTAATACAAATAATACGAGCCCTATACGTGTGAGTGCTTCTTCTCTATCTGATTCTCCGTGACGCGTGTAACGTACACACAGCACGGCACAGCACAACAGCTATAATTACCTCCTTCAAATTTCAACTTTACTCACCCAAATTTGCATTTCAAGAAACACCATAATATATATATTACAGAACGGTCTTCTTTTCAAGAAAGTTGAGGATTTTGAGTATCAAATGGAAGATCGCAAGGAGGTAAACACCTCTATCTCTCTCATTCAGAATTCCCTCTTCTGGGCACATTTTTTACTTTGTTTATAAGTTTCCAAGCAAACGAATGGTTTATGAGTATAATTTTCTTGAGTTCTAGTTTGATTTACAATTGCATATTTGTTGCTTTGACTTCTTGTTTTGGCACTGATTAAATGGAATTCGATTGAAATTCTTGGGCTATAGATTTCATATGTGCAATCTAAATTTTCTTGAAGAAATCCGAAAACGAAAAGTTTATTTGAACCAGTCAAAAATTCTATACTTTGACTCGATTATCTGAATAAGGGAGCGAAGGAGTTGAAGAAGTTGTTATCATTTTTTATTTCTCTATGTTGAAAATGCGTGAAAGAGATGGATGCTTCACCATTCGTTCTTTTTGAAGAGGATTGGGTTGGTTTGAAAAATTAAGAAATATAAGCTGTTATTACTTTGCAATTAGAAAAGTCAATCAAACGGTAATCACTTCAAATTAATATGAGGATTGAATGTTCAACACGACATTGTTTGCTGTATATTGATGACTAGTTCAAAAATTGAAGCAAATGGCTAATTCTTTCTACCTTTTTCCTTGTCATTTAGAAGACTGCACCATGGCTATCTGTGCCACAATTTGGTGACTGGGACCAGAAGGGAGCGGTGCCTGACTACTCCGTGGACTTCTCAAAAATCAGAGAAATGAGGAAGCAAAACAAGAGGGATCCATCAAGAGCCAGTCTTGGAAATGAAGAGGAGCTCATCTCATCGACTGCTAGAGTTTCAAACACAAACAATAACGGCCATCACCATGACTACCATCAAAATCACTCTCCAACTGTACGCTTGCTCGACCATCTTTAAAATAATTCCTCCTTATAACTCGTGTTAATGTTTATGTTAAGTTCAGATACTAGTAATTGTTAGGCATTAAGCATCTACTGCAGTATTGAAATACGCAACTTTTTGTGTGTAGTTGGTACTTCTTAATTGGTACACCAGTATCAGGTATATAGTGGGATACATGTGGTTTGGAGAACTAGATGGGCACAAAATTGGTGGCACATAGCAACTTTTAGCATTCAATGTACGATGTGTTCTAGTGGACACTGGTATCGATGGCTTTGGGTAGTGTTTGGACTGAGATAAGTCGACAAACCAATACCACAATTTTCATGACAGGTTCTCTTAAGGCACCTTGGCTAAATTTATGATCTTGTGTTTCCTCACCGTGTCAATCCAATCATCTCTGTGTGAATAACGTACTCTTCAGGGAAAGACTTTCAGAGAGGGAAACAGGTCGTCTATTTGGTTCATAAATTATTTAGGCAGATTTTAATAAGATGAGCTGGTGATATTGAATGTGGTCCTCAGTAAATTTCCATAGCACAAGATAAGGGAACAGCAACTTGCAGAGATAATGAGAAAAGCTTTTAAGAGTCTCCAAATTCCTATTTCACCTGGACCACATTAAAGTAAATACAGGTGGTTCACATGCAATGACTGTTATGAGCCATGTTAAATTGCGACTTATGTTGGCTTTGCTGTTTACATCTATATTCAGCAGTCCCTTTAGTGGGGAACCCTGNCTATTTCACCTGGACCACATTAAAGTAAATACAGGTGGTTCACATGCAATGACTGTTATGAGCCATGTTAAATTGCGACTTATGTTGGCTTTGCTGTTTACATCTATATTCAGCAGTCCCTTTAGTGGGGAACCCTGAATTTTCAAGAAAATGATTTATTCGTACTTTTTTCCGAGATGCATCGTAAACTGTTAATTGGCGAAGCTCTGGTTCGCGAAGGCTCCTGGTAGACCTGTTCTAATTATATTTTGTGTTAATTCTCTGACAGTCGAGAAGGAGCTTCTTCAGCTACTTCAACTGCTGCGTGAAGGCCTGACGTTTATGGAGCAATTTGGGGCATTTTATTATGACTTCTATTTCAACAACAATGTAATTTGATGTTGGTTTTTTCTATGTTCTGATCAAGTTTGTCCTGAAAATAGAAATTATTGATCCGCTTGTTTATTTTACGTAGTTAATCCTTATACTTTGCTTGCCTTGCTAAATCCTGCTAGGAATTTCTTACCTTGTGCAGAAAGTTTAATGCTTCTACTTTCGTTTTTGTGTTGAAAAAGATGGTTAACGAAGTAATAGAACCAACTAATGGAACTATGATCCTGTACATTTGGGAAATTTCATTTGAGGAACTGAACTTTTAGCAACATTTCAGCTGGGTCACTAAATTTTAATTTGTCTCAATTGGATCACTTGCTTTGATCTAGTTTCAATATCTTTAATTTTGTTTCAAATGTCACTTCTCTATCACGTGTCATCTCCCAAAAGGTATTATAAGCTTCTTTAAGTGATGGCAATAGGGTCGAGCCATTCGCTGGCTTGCTAGGCGAGATCATAGGCTCTTGTAAGTAGGGGCAAAGCTAGCAACCGACGAGCTAAGGCGGCGCTTGTGCTAGCTCCATCGAAGAAAAAGAAAATGAGTTATAGATTGGGGTAGCAGCTTGACCGTGTACGCGCGTCGCTTGCATCCACCCCTGCTTGCAAAGAGTTGGTGGCTTGCCTATGTGGCTACTTTTGCTGCCAATTTGATGGCAAGTGTGGAGGGCAAGTGCAATCAAATCAAGTTCAACCAAATGATTGGATGTGAAATTCAAATTATAATTTTTTTTTTCAAATGTAAGAAGAAGCATTAATTTTTTTTTTTAAAAAAAAAAAATATGTGGGCGAGTGACCGGCGAGTTTGCTCGGCTTGCTCCACTATTAGGCGAGTCAAGCTCGAAAATTTACAAGAGAGTTGAATGGTGCTCGGTCCATTGTTAGGCCTCGTTCGGTAGGGATTAAAATCCAATTAAAATTGAAAATATGGCCGTTATTGATCCCACTCGTTTAATAAAAGTCAACAATAACGACTAATTTTTCAATTTTAATCCGATTTTAATCTCTACTGAACGGGCCCTTAATCTTTAAGTGATGGCAATAGGGTCGGGCCATTCGCTGGCTTGCTAGGCGAGATCATGGGCTCTTGTAAGTAGGGGCAAAGCTAGCAACCGACGAGCTAAGGCGGCGCTTGTGCTAGCTCCATCGAAGAAAAACAAAATGAGTTATAGATTGGGGTAGCAGCTTGACCGTGTACGCGTGTCGCTTGCATCCACCCCTGCTTGCAAAGAGTTGGTCGCTTGCCTATGTGGCTACTTTTGCTGCCAATTTGATGGCAAGTGTGGAGGGCAAGTGCAATCAAATCAAGTTCAACCAAATGATTGGATGTGAAATTCAAATTATATATATATTTTTTCAAATGTAAGAAGAAGCATTAATTTTTTTTTTAAAAAAAAAATTTTGGGCGAGTGACTGGCGAGTTTGCTCGGCTTGCTCCACTATTAGGCGAGTCAAGCTCGAAAATTTACAAGAGAGTTGAATGGTGCTCGGTCCATTGTTAGGTCTCGTTCGGTAGGGATTAAAATCCAATTAAAATTGAAAATATGGTCGTTATGGGTCTCACTCGTCTAATAAAAATCAATAATAACGGTCAATTTTTCAATTTTAATCCGATTTTAATCCCTACCGATTTTAATCCAATTTTAATCTCGACCGAATGGGCCCTTAATACTATCATTTTTTCATTTTTTTTTATGGTGCCACAGAGATTACTTGAAAATCATTGCTACCAACTAAACAATTTCCGTCAATTTGGTGGACAATTGGTGACACAATTTAACAAAGGGTGAAATTAAAATTAATTGAAGATTAATACCCTAAATGAAATAATTTTAAACTCTAATGACTTAATTAAGATTTCACTGAAAGTCCAGTGATCGCAGATGAATTTTTTCTGTAATAGATAAATTTGGAATAAAGCCAAAAGTGTGTGGAGAGCTGCCTATTTTTGTATTCTGTCTTTATATTTTCTTTTCTTCTTACATAAAAGAAAATGTTATTTTATTTTTCTAAAACACGAATTAAAATAAATAACTAGGACAATATAATACAAAATTGTAATTCTAAATCGATATTAAGTAATATTTTTGTTCATGAAATAGGCTAGAATATTGAGGTCATCAAGCTTGTACTAAGAAGTAGTAGCTAGTAAATCATCAACCACAAAAATCAACTATTAATTCACCACCTATATATGTGATCGTGGAACACACACCCCATAATTGGTGATCATAACAAATATATAATTAATTTCCAATTATAGAGTGTGAACTTTACTACCACCAACACTATTATTGAATATCACTATTGATCTACATCGAAGCTACAAATAGGTATGTAAACGAGTTGGGCTGAGCTGAGAGTCACGGCTAGGAATAAAAAATGGTTCAAGTTTTTTTGTTTTTTTGCCCGAGCCGGTCGAAAATTCTCAGGCTCGGGCTTTTGTCTTGAGTCAGTGGAGTCGAGCCGACTCATTTTTTTTAAGGCATGAAAATCAAGTTTTTTTTAACAATATAATTTTGTGCAATCTTGAAGGAACTCTTTGATGGCTCGTAACAGTATAATTAAGATTTAACAGTACATTAAAATATATATAGAGTAATGATCTCCTAAGCACCGTACTTAATTTATGCTAAGCACCGTGCTTAGGTGACACACCACATTAGTGGGTAGTTTTTTTGCCACCTAAGCACGATGCTTAGGAGATCAAATATGTGTGTGTGTGTGTGTGTGTGTGTGTGTGTAGAACCCCTTAGCCGAAACCTGCATTTTAAAACACGGGCCAAAATAGTCAGCTCAAGTCGATGTCCAAAAATGAGGTTTGACTCGAGCCGCGAGTCAAGTCGATTCGGGCTTTTTTCCGATCGAGCCACATATCTTTTGAGTGACAAGCCAAGTTGATATCCTAACTACAAAATACCATTTAACAGATTGTGGACCTCATTTTAAATGCATAGCCCTGCCTAGATTGTATGACGTGTGTTATATGTGTGACTTCAAAGCTACCAAATGTGGTACAAGATAAGTAAGGAGATTATGGACATGTTTGACACGGCTTTTAAAAAGTTAGAATGAGCTTTTGATATCCCAAAAGCTACTTTGGATCCATTTGTCAAATTTTATAAAAATGTTTCTTCTAATTAGAAAGACTTTTAAGAGAAGTTTGACCAAATGTAATTTCCTATAAAAGTACTTTCAAAATGTAAACTCTTTTAAAAATTAGTTTCAAACAAAAAGTAAGATAACTTCATCCAAAAGTTCAAGAAGCAAAATCAAAAATCACGTCAAACGAGTCTTATAACTATCTAGGTGAATCACATTTGGACTCTTACGACAGAGTTTTAACAAGGTTAAGAAAGAATGTTCAAGGGTGCGGCATGGACATTGACCGGTTTGTGTCCTCCATAAGGTCTTATGAGAGATCGTAACTACACAAGTCAAAATACTCAGTTGTAAGTAAGAAAATCAGGGGTCAAATGACACTGAGAGACACATCTTTAGAAGTTAAAGAAGAGATTGAGATTGCTAAAAGCTCGATAGAGAAGGCGCATTAAGTCATTGTGAGGTCCTTACAAAATATATTAGCTTCAAAATTAACCTATTTGCATATTTGTTGTTGACAACATTGATATTGCCACAAACTGAACCATTGATTTAAAAAATAATTTTTAAAATGAATGAATGAGATGTTGTCAAATGTGAATTGTCAATCAAAATTATACAAATGAATTTTGCTAAATGTACTCGAAGTGTTACACTCCGGGTTACCCGAAAATATAATAATTCTGCCCCCCCCCTCCTATTGTGAGGGGGGCAGTGGGGCTGGATAACCCGACGTGTAAACGCTCGGGTACCTATAGTAAGATCCTATACAAATAGCATGGTTGTTATCCTCGTCCTATTAAAAAAATATCTTCTAAATAATTATGTAAAAATATTTCTAACTACTACCCGTTGAATAAGAATCACCGGTGGGAGTGCATCACCAAACACGTGGCAGTTTTTTGGATGTATAAATACAACTACATTTTGAAGTTGAGAGGGTTCAATCCCACCTACCACAATTCCACGCATAAAATAATAATCTTTCAGAAACAGTACAGGCGGAGAAAGGAGGAGGTGGAGTAAAGCCCTCTACCAACCACCGGTTTTGCGGCTTTCCGGTAAGCAAAACATCACTCTTTGCTACGCATTCGTGTCTCCACCTGTAATACTCTCGATCGCACACAAAAAGCACAATAAAATAATGATTTGTACGTGCAATTCTAGCATTTGAGTGGATTAGTGTGTATTAATATTGAAATGTGCGTTTCATGAAGAGATAACTGAAATTGTTTTGATCTAATTTGGAGAAAATTGGTTTTTCGTCGCCTTTGTTCCCCTTCGTCTTTGATTCTTGTTCATTCTTTGGATGGGTTCGGAGAATTTGTTTATTTTTCTTTTTGATTTTTTGATGGACACAGTTCAGTAACTAAAAGGAAAATCAAGAGGGTATGAGATAAAATATTTGAACTTTGTACTTTTTGGCCATTTATTTACTCCATTCATCGAGAAAATTGGGGATTTACTTGAATTCTTGTTCTTTGCAGAAAATCTGAGGCTCAAGTTTTGGTGACCGTGACTAGTGTCTTGTACTATTTTCTTAATCTTTTGAGTTTCTTTGAAATAGAGTAAAAATTGTAGTGGAATATTATGGAGATTAAAGTTACACAAAACTTGCAATTGTCAACATGGATGAATTTGGAAAAGACTGCAAGAAAACCAAATGGTTCGCTGCAGTTTTCCCAGAAATGTGTGGCACAGCATTGCTACAAGCCACCTATTTCATATCATTTGCCAACTAGAAAAGGAAGGAGTTGGCGAAGACCGTTGGTGTTGAAGGTTTCATGCTCTTCTGAAAATGTACCAGGTAGTTATGCAATCACTTTTTGATCAAAGCTGTGAATAAATCAATGTCTTATGTTTTCCTATTGAGAGCCTGGTGCTGCCTCGTGACTATGCTTGTTCTCTTTTCATTGGTAAGTAGCTATAATTTAACTTTAGAACTAGTTCAATGAAATATAGTTAAGTAAATATGTCATTAATTAATTCAACAATAAATACATGTGCTACTCACCACCTGAGCTCCTAAAAGAATAGGTACAGAGTCCATGACGAGTAAGGACACACCACCATTTTTGTAGTTCTAGACAAGGCAGAATTAGCACATATGGCCCCCCCTATATTTTGGACATTCTAGCTGCGTCATTATTTAGGGGAATTAAGTTGTATGGAAAAAAAGGCCTTTTTATATTCCCTCTCTCCATTTCTATATATGATGCTAACCTTACTGGTTGGTATTTTTCAGATTAAAACGAAAATTCGGGAAAATGGAAACATGTGAGCTTTATCCGAAGCTATCTTTTTCATACTAGTGACACCCAGAGAAAGTTGTATTCCTTATGTATTGTTATTTTCATTTTTTGGTGCGAAGTCATAATATTTTGCACAACTATTGTAGAAAATATGAACTGAAAAAAATATTATTTATTGGCACATGAACATTGTTAAAAAATATTATCTCTTGTCCTTACATATGATCTATGACTCTCATATTTATGATTTTCATATTGGGAATAATCATTTGTTGCTTTATGTGAAGACTCCTGCAGTCTTTTTGTCCGAAGCACTCAGCTCTGCATTTTCTTGTGAAAATTGTTGTTTGTTTTGTCACTTCTTCATCTACGTCATAGGGAGCAGAGGCTGGGAGATAGCTGTACGCTTTGAAGTGTTAATCTTAAACTCCACAAAGAATTGTTATATATGGACATGTATCTTGAAAGTACCACATCAGTGTTTTACATCCTTTTACTGGTTTTGTAGCTCCTGTGCTGGAGTCTGGATGTTTTCCAGCATCACTTGATGAAACTAAGATTTTAGAGGTATCAATGGTCCTTTGACTGTCTTATTTGAATTTATGATGTCTGATTTTTGTGAAAATCTTTTTGGCACCAATGACATTTTTGCCTAGCATATCTCTTAAATAGCTGATATGGCACTGGCATATTCATAAGTATTCGAGAAGGTGGATTCAACTTTTTGATCCAATATGGATTCCTTTTGCAGAACAAAGCAGAAGAGATCGAACAACATCTAAATGGACGTTGTATATTTCTTGTCGGTAAGTCTCATCTCTATTTTCTTAAATTAGTTACATTGTTGATGGTCATTTGCATTTTAACCATTTTTAACAAAATGCAGGAATGATGGGATCTGGAAAAACAACAGTGGGCAAGGTTTTATCAGAAGCTCTTGGGTATTCTTTTTATGACTGGTAAGTTCCAAGTTCATCTCTTCTGTTTCAGTAATTAGCAACCCCTGGTTTCGTATTAGGATGGTATATAAGTTGATCTATTTTCTGTTTGCTTATCAGCATATAAATTGTCTTTATGATATTTCCTTCTGATATTTTTAGATCACATTACTTTTTGGATGCTTCAGTGACACACTAATTGAGCAAGCTGTCGGTGGAACTGCTGTGGCTGAAATCTTCAAGTTACATGGAGAGAGCTTCTTCAGAGACAACGAGGTTAGTTGCTGAGAAATAAAACCTATTTTTGTGTTCAATGCAGTCTTGTGCTTTAACTGCATCAGTGGTGCCAACAGCTGGTCTCATTTATCTATTCTCACATATATATTATTCCTTTCTCACTTCTCATTTTATGTGACCACGGATAGAACAAAACCGGCGCGGGATCTTCAATTTTGGCAGTTTTATAGTTTAATTAGAATTCTATATTTTTATCTTCTTTTACAATATTAGAATTATATTTGCAATAGGGTTTTTAGAAGTTTCATATAAATACCTCATTATT
>CAIGRQ010323206.1:0-12072 GCA_903798375.1 Fraxinus sp. D2006-0159
AGTAGAGACTAAGAGTTTGCTATTTTTCCACTTCACAATACCACAATTTATTAAAAAAAAAAAAAAATTATTACCGTTAGCAATTTTCGAAAAAAAAAATAATTAAAAAATAAAATGCAAACGGGCTTTTTTTTTTGTTGGGGAGTAAAAAAATTAAAAAAATTTTAAAAAAACGGTCACAGGATGGTGACCGTTTTGGGCCTTTTGGCCTGCAGTCAGCGCCTGCTGTTGCTTTTTTTTTTAAAAAAAAAAATTTAATCGGGCCAGTGGTTAACTGCTCGGTTTCCCTTGAACCGGACCGGTTTCAGGTCCGGGCGGTCCATGATTCGGCCCACCGGTTCATGGGCCGAATTACGGGTCGATTCACCTCCGAGCAGGCCGCCCCGGCCATCTTGACACCACTATGGACGACCTGTTGATATTGTTGTTCAAAACAATAAAAATGAGACTTGGAATGAGAAAGGATCCATGGCTGCATGAGTGAACCATGCGATCGCATGGCCATATACCGGGACATTTTGTCTCGGTATGTTTTATACCATGCGGGCGCATGGTACAAATTCTCGACCTTTTTTTTTGCCCTTTTTATCCGTTGTGATTTTGAATTTAGTGTCTTTTGAAGATATTTTGGTACCATTTCGTACACATTTTCTGAGAGCTATATATAGATGATCTTATTTCTTGTGAAAAGGTTGAAAAAACATAACAAGTATAAGATTCATTCCAAATTATAAAGAAACAATTTCTTTCTTCTTCCATATTTATATTTCTCTTGTGTTCTTGAAGTTTTGGAGAATCACACTAGTGCTTAAGTGTTGAATTCTTTACAAGGCTTGATTAATCCTCCAAACCATTTGTCGGAAGACTTTTAAGCACCAAAATTGTATCGGAGAGGGCAAATATCGTTTGAGGACAACGTTTATCGTGTTTGAGTCTTTCATGTCATCGAAGTTCTTGATTACTTGCATTGATTACTTTCAAATCTTTGTGTGGAATATCAAAATCTACAAAAGGAGAGACTACAAAATGCGTAAATATAAGATAAGTTTATCATCTTCTTTTAATTATTTCCATTGTTAAATTTAAAGTAGTCATAATTGTTGATTTCTTCTCAATTTCCTCTCTTAGTGAAATTATTCCCAACACGACCTCCTGACATTCTCAGGGTCCTCAGAGAACCACTTGATGCAACTACAGTAGCTGAAGCTGTCTCTATCAATTCTTGTTGGTTAGTCTATCTTTGTCAGACTTGCTCCACAATTGTGCAAGTTTAGATCTACTAGTGTGAAACAAGGTTGAATAAGTTTGGACTTCAATATGTTCAATCTAAACGTAAGAACATTGTTTAACAGGTACGAGGACAAAACTGAATGGGGTGATCGTGTTGGTTGTATTTACGGCTCAGTCACTGAAGATGTCGTGACAGGGTACCGCATGCATAACCGTGGATGGCGCTCTGTCTACTGCATCACCAAGCATGATGCCTTCCGAGGATCAGCTCCAATCAATCTCACTGATAGGCTCCATCGGGTGCTCGATGGGCAACGGGCTCTATAGAGATTTTCTTCTCTAGAAACAATGCTTTGCTTGGGACCAAAAAAACTTAAATTTCTCCAGCGCTTGGCTTACCTTAATGTTGGTGTATATCCTTTCACCTCCTTATTCCTAATTGTCTACTGCTTCGTCCCTGCACTATCACTCTTATCGACCACTTTATCGTGAAAAACCTCAATATTGTTTTCCTCATCTACCTCTTGACTATTTCGATTTGCCTTATTGCATTGGCTATCTTGGAAGTGAAATGGTCCAGTGTGGGACTGGAAGAATGGTGGAGGAATGAACAGTTTTGGCTCATTTCTGGAACCAGTGCCTACTTTGTTGTTGTCGTACACGGCAGGGGCGGACCCAACACCTAGCCGCCCCCATGGCCACCCTCACTAGGTCCGTCGAAAGCTTCAGACGACTCGTCGTCCACCGGGAGAAAGAAGAAGAAGAAGTAAGTTTCTTCTTTTGCCCCCTTTCCTATTCTTTTTAATTGTTTGGGCCTTATTTTAAAAAATAAAACCTAATTAATGAGCTCAATCCTACAATCCACTAATCAAATAAAAAGTCCAATACCAAATCCAATTCATTTTGGTGAGAAGGGAGACGGACGAGACGACTGAGTCATTGAGGGCGAAAAAATTCCACTGCGATCGCCGGTCTGAGTGCGGAGTCTGCGGACTTGAGGTCCTGTGGCTGTGTGGCTGTGAGTCTTTGACCGTCGACGCCGAGAGTCGAGTCAGGTGGTGCAATAGCTGGACTGGAGGCTCTGCTGCGGCGCTGCCTGTTGGAGCTTCGAGCCTTCCTCCCTATTTGCCGATCTGTTCTGCCTGCCTGTACAGGTATTTTTCTATTTCTATTTGCCTATTTCCTATTTGCTTATTTCCTATTTGCTACTTGGCTTGCTAGTGCTTGTGTTGTTGCATGTTGTCACTGACTCACTGCAGTTGTGCTGCATGTATTTGTATATTGTGAATTGGGAATTTAAGGTTTTAGCCTTTTAGGAAATTAGGGATAAGTGAAAAAAAAAATTAATGGTGAAGAATGAAGATGCTCATAATTTTGAATTGATTTGTGTATTGTGATTTGTGATTTGAGAATTTAGGCTTTTAGGAAATTAGGGATAAGTATTTTTAGGGTTTTAGGAAATTAGGGATAAGTGTAAAAAAATTAATGATATCGAATTATATCTTTGGCTATTATGATCGTTGATTGTCAACGGTCATCGATCACCGGTCACAATAACCGCCCTAGCTGAACTAAATTCCTGAATTCGTCCCTGGTACAAGGCCTTCTCAAAGTTATTGCACGAATCGAGATTTCTTTCACACTTATTCTAAATCTGCCGGAGATGACAATGATGATATTTATGCAAATTTCTACTTAGTGAAATGGACTTCTTTGATGATCCCACCAATTGTTATAGGGATGATTAACATTATTGCAATGGTAGTTGCATTCTCAAGGACAATTTACAGTTCAGTTCCTCAATGGAGCAAGTTCATTGGTGGAGCATTCTTCACTTTCTGGGTGTTGGCTCATTTGTATCCTTTAGCCAAAGGGCTCATGGGAAGAAGAGGAAAGACACCAACAATTGTCTTTGTATGGTCTGGTCTTATTGCTATTACACTCTCATTACTTTGGGTAGCCACTAGTCCACCTAAAGGTACAGAAGCTTAAGTGGTAACTTGGAGACTTTTCAAAGTTCAATGGCAAGTGATAAACATTTGAAAAAGTTTGGTGTCAATTGAGATATTTAACCAATTGTCAGGACGTTGGGGTACGTGACACACAATTACAACTGAAGTAGAAATGAAAAATTATGAACACCAAATTTTTACGTTGACAAATCACGGGCAAATTGTAGAATGATTTCACTATATCAAAAGATTACAAGAATTTTTCTCTAGAATAAGGAAAGCACAATTGACAATACCCTCTTTTATATTAGGAGGAAAAAATACACTCTCTAATAAAAGGAATGACAATATTTAGGAGAAATCTTACTTTTTTCTCTCTAAAACTCTCTCTCTTTTTTGCACTCCAAAATGGGATTTTGCATTCAAGATTGGGATAAATAATTAGAGAAAATCTTATCATCTTATCTTCAAGTTGAAAACTTTGACTCACAAGAAGGTGACTTTACCACCACATATCTCCTACTTAAAATCACTTTTGTAATTCTTCTATCATTTCTACACTTGCCTTCTTCATGCTGCTTACATTTCTGTTAGGCCAATAGAGGATCGACACCAAATAAATTTATCATTGTTAATTGGCTTTGTTAACATATCAGCTAAGTTGTCTTTAATGTGGATTTTATGTATATCCACACTTCCTTCTTCTACCTTCTCACGAACAAAATGATATTGAACTCGTATGTGTTTTGTCTTCGAATGAAATGCTAAATTCTTTGCCAGATGCAAAGTGATCTGATTATCACAAAATAGAACAATCTTCTCTTGTTTGTTTTCGAGCTTCTCTAGTAACATTTGCAACCATATTGTCTTTTTGCTAACTTGTGTAACTACAACATATTCTGCCTCCTTCGTAGAAGTAGTCACGATAGACTGCAATTTTGAAACCCAGCTTACACCATATAATACGATTTCTTCCATGATTTTAGGATGAAATTAGTCTAGTGTTAATAATGTAATTGAATTTATTGTCGTTATTACAGTAGAATAAGACTTTATTGCATCCAGGTTCCGTTATTATAATGCAGCAAACAAATATATTTTATTTTTCATTTTTTATTTTTTGGTATCCAGGTATCCCAACTTAGTCAGACTAA
This sequence comes from Fraxinus sp. D2006-0159, assembly GCA_903798375.1. Lineage (NCBI taxonomy): Eukaryota > Viridiplantae > Streptophyta > Magnoliopsida > Lamiales > Oleaceae > Fraxinus > Fraxinus sp. D2006-0159. Next base: position 4,337 of record CAIGRQ010323206.1, read on the forward strand.
TTTCCTGGACCACCAACCACCGACCCCTCAGTAACTGGCAGAGGTAAACCGCGGGTTATACTCAAGTTGACCAGGGTTCAAACACCCCTTATACTCCTGGTCCCAATGGAGCCTTCCTCCATGGCTATTACATCATCAAGCTGCTCCAATCAATATTGATTATTACATCACTCAGCTGCTCCAACTAGGAATCGAACTCCCCACCTTGAGGTTGCAAACCCAGCAATGCCCTTCCTTCGTCAACTTGAATGTGCCCCAGGGGGCAAATTTACATTCATCAGCCATGGCACAATCATCTTTTGTCGTCCTCTCCTCCAGAAATCACATAAACCAAATTCCTACTTAGATATGGCAATGGGGCAGGTTCGTGGCAGGGCACCTTCGCCCCGCCCCGCCACTCTCCTCACCTAACCCCGCGCCCCACCTCACCTTATATGGGGCGGGGGCTTGCCCAATTTCTTACCCCGTTTATTTTATTTTTTTAAAATTTCCAATTAACTATTTTTTTTAAAAAAAATTTATAATTAATTATTATTTTTTTATTCTTCACGGGGCAGGGCACCTCTTCCCCGCCCCGCCCCCACCACACCCCACCCGTCGGAGCGGGTTTTTTCGCCCCATTTGGGGCAGGGTAGCGTCGAGGCGAGGCGGTCGAGACAGGGCGGGGCAATTTTTTTTTTTTGTCATTACTATTCCTACTGAAATTGCGATCCTCAAAATTAATTGTTAACATGATTGAACATAAAATAATTATTCCTCCTTTTTTTATTTTAATTACTTACGGAAAATTACCATTCGCCCTTTTTAAAATTGATCAAAATGTAATCAAACTCATTTTTTCCAGTCAGTTAATGGACCTCTAGACGGAGATGATTTCCGTCTAGAGATCCTTTAATTTTCACACCATTCGTCACTACAACGTGTAAAATTTCAATTTGACAATGTTAATGAATGCACATAAAAGATGCTATGTCATACTAAGTTATTTTTCTCTAACCAAGTGACCAATGGTGTAAATGTTATAAACTTTGACAAGGACAAAAAAATACTATAATTTAACTTGAATGGTGAGATTGACACAAATTTCAATGGGTAATTGTTATTGAGTAATAAAGAAAAAAGAAGCTGCAACCATTCCTAGTGTTTCGTCCAGTCGCATGGGAATTAACTTCTATTTAAAACGTTTGATGCCAAATTCACAGTATGGCAGAGGGAGAAGGCAATACAAGAACACTTATTTCGTTGACTTGAAAACATGATGCAGCAACAAATACACAAAACCGTCGAGATACATCTTAAAATCAATTGTGACAGAGACAATCTTAATCACTTCAACAACCATGGCAACAGTTATTTCAGCACCGCCGTTACCTAATGGTGATGACCTTGCACATAACGTAAACCACAATACTTGCATATAGCCGGCTCATTCAGGTCAAGACATATGAACTCGATTGGATGCCCTAGTGCAGGATCATTGTCTGCCCTCGAAAGAAGGAAAAAGAAATATAAGAAAATATAGGTAGTATAACAAAGGAGATCTGGGGATGGCAATCTCTTCACATTGTGACAATAACTTAAAAATGTTTTTAAGCAAACAAACCTCCTTCACAAGCAACAATCCGACCTTCAACTTTGATGGGTGGAACTTCATTGATTAATTCCATTGGAGATTTTTTGCTTGTATCCTAACAGAGCGGTACAAGAAAACACTTATAGCATACGACTGGACTAAATGGTTTCCACATGGCAAAGCAGGAAAAGTAATAGTTGAAGCTATAGCCAAATGCCCAAAATGAATAAATGAAATTTGCTGAAAACTATATGCATGAAAGCCTCACAAGCACACAAGCTGAGTGAATTGGAAAACGTGCATAATGACATTCCCTAAATCTGATAAAGAAAATACTTAGCTGTCCCAAATAATTGTTAGGATTGTGTCTTGTTTCCAAATCCTCACAAAATCCACACGAAAAAAGAGCAATATTACACCTGGAGTGCTGTGTTTCCTATTCACTGAATGGTATTCAGGCCAAACATAATTATAGATTAGATGAGATGAGTCAGAAAGTTCTTCCTTTAGTTGCCTAAATAATGGCTTCATGGTTCAAGTTTGTTGCTCCAACTAAGTGTTTTAGATGCTAAAGTCGCCAACCACATAGCAAGCACTGATGTAGATTGGCACTCACATATTGGCTTAGGATTCAAATACAGAGTTAAAAGGGTCAAAATAGAGGCAAATTTCCAGTAGCTCGCATTAGAATAACCAAACGGATAACCACAGATCTTCAGAGCCCATTTTGACTACAGTCTGATCTCTTTTAACAAATAAATTCTTGACATCAGAATTAAGTTGGTTAATTACAATTTTTTTCTCCAATAACTGGAAAGAGAAATCGATAGTATTTGATGAATTACAAATCCTATAGTACGGCAAGTTTTCAGCTCTATAGTACGGTGATGATGCTTTCAAATTAGCTTTAGGAACCCCAAATGAAGCTTTGATAGCATTTAACTTCCATGAGGAAGGAAAAAATAAGTGATAAAGTAACACATAAGCGTGAACACGAGGTGGTTCGGTCGGATTTCTTGAAAATCAGACCAAATTGATTCCCACTGGGAATTATGAAAATAGAACAATTGGTTCTATGGGGAAAAGCGGTAGTCCAGTCCAGTTCTACTGAATGAAATACAGGTCAAACATATCATTATAGATTAGACGAAATGAATCAGAAAGTTTTAGTCCTTTATCTGCCTAAATAATGGCTCAATGGTTCACATGTTGCACCAATTAAATGTTTAAGATGCTGCAGTTGTCGTCCATGGAGTAAGCAGTCGTGAAAAGTTGCCACTCTCACAATTGCCTTATAATTCAAATATGAAGTTAAAAGGGTCCAAATAGATGAATATTTCTAGTAGCACACACAAAAATAACCACAAATCTTCAAAGCCCATTCTCACAATCATCTGCTCTCTTTAACATAATGATTCTTAACAGCTCTGATAATAAACTAAGTTGGTATCTCTATTTGTTTCTCCAATTCTTGGAAAGAGAACACTTTTTGTCAATGCATTACAAATCATTTAGCTTGCTAGTGTACAGCTCTATAGTAGACCGGACATGCTTGCAATTTGCCTTTCTCAACCCTAAATATAGCTTTCATTGTGTTTACAGATATTCTAAGAGGAAGGACGGAATAAATGATAAGCAATACCAAGCCAAATTTTTCGCTAGTAAAGTCGTCTACCTAAGAAACATTATAAAGGTCCACAGGATAAGCTCGCTAAAGTGATGATATTTATATACTGTCACAATCTGCCAAAGATACTCGTAATAATATACTGTCACAATTTGCCCAGATTGATCAAAAGAACCTTAAAAGCTGTTATCTAGCTTCTTATTAAAAAATAATTCCCACCCGTACATGTCCTCTATGGCTATTGTACTCTATGGTGAAAGGGGGATTTGAAATAAGAAAAATAAAGATGAAATTCTTTTTAGCAATTAAGATGACGTTTATAATACTTTGATCTCATATCCAAAATTTAACTTCTTTTATTAGAAAAGCATTCAAAATTCAGAAAATGAGATAGGATGAACGGGAGGCATACTTCCCCCTTGAATACAACAACTGAATAAATAAAATGAGCAAAAGACTCAATTACAGATCTTTGCATCTAATCTTGAAATATTGCAGAAGATCAGATACCGACGTCAAGCTAAAAAACAAAAACCGATCCTTACTGTTCCGATACACACTAAAATTGAAAATTTATTGTGTGCCTACATACATATATACATAGAGGGAGAGAGATTACCTGCATCCATTTGGCGGTGTGGGAGGTGATAACCTCGCTAGTAACGGCGTCGCTGAGGCATCGAGAGTTGGAAAGAAGAGAGGACGATCTTTGGATTACTATGGATTTCATGAAGTTTGTCGCCATTGCTATGCCCTGTCTTCTCCCGAACATCGCCATTGTTCTGAGTCCAAGCCCTAGAGCGAGAAATCCTTTTTATTCAGAAGAGATATTTGACAAAAACGTCTAGCTCAGAGTAAAGGACCTATTTTCACCACCTCTCTCCAACTCGGTCCGCTTTCAATAATAAACTCCCCTATTTTTTTATCTTAAAAGAAGCCTTACAGCGAGAGAGACGATAATTGTAGTCTTTTTAACCAAATGGATGTACGAATGCGTTGATAAAAATAAAATTTGATCAAATAATAGCTGCTTAGAGTTGTTTGATTGCAATGGGTGAAAATAAAATATTTTACAGAAAATTGATTTGTCTAGAAATTGTTGTGTTTGATTGATATAATTTTTTATGGAAAATGTTGAAAGTTTGGTGTCCGTTGGCTTCGTTTTTATAAAAATTGTCCATTAAAATGATAATTTTTCGACCATTTGTAGAATTTGTTCCAATTACAAAAATAAATAAATAAATAAATTGAAAAACAAAATTATCATACCGAATACCATTCGTTTGGCTTTGTTTTGCATGAAAATTGTCAATAAAAGTGAAAGAAAAAAATTTACAATAATTGATAGAATTTGTTGCCATAGCTAGAAAAAAAATAGGGTTTGAAAATGAAAAATCACCAAAACCAAAAGAAAATCAATTCCATGGAGTCAAGGAAAAGTGGTGCGTGAGGGCTACATGTGGAAAAAGATTTCCTAGGAAAATGTAATCCATCAAACACTCCATTTTGTGGAAAATGGAAAAAAAATTTCACACTTCCATGAAAAACATTGCTTATCAAACACAGCCTTAAAAGAAGTTTGTCTAAGTTTAAAATAAAATAAAAAGTTATGAAAACAAATTGTTGTATTATGATGTGTTTGAGCCACATTATTTTAGAAGAATGTACTTTGAAATAGTAAATTGATGGAGAATGTGTGGTGAAAAAAAGACGACAAGTTATTGATGTGATAGAAAATATTATTTTATTAAAAAATAAAGAGAAAAATAATAATGAAAATTTTAATGATGCTCGAACAAGGACTAAGAATTTAAAAAAAAAAAAACAACAAACCAAATTTGTTTCTTTTGTACTTGAGCCTATAATAAACAAGAGAACATATTTAGCCTCCGTTTGACACGCATTCTTATTTTCATTTTCATTCTTAATTTCAACCACACATTCTTCTAATAAAATAATATTACACAAAAATCAAAAACTTTTCATCACTTTTTCACTACACATTCTTAGTATTCTTACATTAATTACTATTCCAAAATTTCTCTACTTCTAAAAATGGGTTTCAAATAGGGGCTTAATAAAATAGAAACAATTTGAAACTCAATTGGACCCAGCTCGATCAACAACGGTTTGAAATATTTTTGGGTGCTTATAAATTGTAAATTCTATAACAATTGTGTTACATGTACATAATGATTTATATACATTAAGATCTGATTGAGTCAAAATTTCTTCAATCAAATAAAAAAATATTTTAAACGAACTTAAAAAATAGGAATTAAGTTTTGCCAAGGAGGCCAAGTGTCCATTCGGTAACTCCTTAGGTAAATGCTTAGGGCACTATAGCATGGTCCTTTTGCCAAACATTAACGTAGGCTAATTTATTTACTAAATCCTCCAGTTACCTAAGAATCAAATTGAGACATCAAAATTACAAATCTTTAGAATCAATACTGATATTATAAAATCAAAATTAAAATAAATCTTAATTTAACTGATTATTAGTCACACAAAAAGATGAATTGTTCTCCACTCTTTTATCAAATTCTAAACCCAGAGAGGTCCCAACACCATAAATCCCTTTCTCTTCCTCTTTCGGCACCACTAGGCAGTAGCAAATTTGGACGGGGAAGAATCAGAAAAAATTCAATGGCATCATCCAACTTCTAATGATAAGAACATTAGATATCTCATAATGAAATATACAGGAAAAAAAAAAACCTTCGTGGAAATCAGCAGAGGTGAATAACTAATACACATACACAGATTACAAATGAAGCGCATATATATATAGAGAGTTAGGTGGTGTAGAATCTGATACGAAGACATGGACTAATGTTGCCATCGAGACATGAGAAGTATTCCATAATTGTCTTAGTTGCACCAACGGATAAAACGAGCCCTAAAGGAGTTTGGCCTCGATCTCCTCCAAAGTAAGCCCTTTCGTCTCTGGTATAATGAAAAAGATGAAGACAAGAGACAAGATGGCTATCCCCCCAAAAATGAAAAACAAAATTCCAGCACCCAACAAATCCTGTAATCAGAAGGAAATATGGAATAAATAAAAACTTTTTTGTGGAAACATTATGTTACCCATAAAAATTAACGTGTGACTTAAACCAAAACTCAAATTAAATAACAAGGTTATAGAAGAATGGAAGAAAATATGCAAATTTTAATGTGTGATATCATCTACCAAAAGGCAACAGTTTTCTAGCTTTATAGTACTCCAAAAACGCAATACAATCCACTCACCAATGTCAGTGTTGACTAAACAGACGTATCTTACATCTAACTTTATATTTAGATTAATGCCATGTTTACTCTCCCCAACCTTAACAGTCGACGCGATGACATCTTAAGGTAGGAATAGATTCAAATCTCTCTTTGAGGGACAGTGGCCTGTCTTTTGGTCAACAGATTTTCTAAACAATGCAACTGTCTTATTAAACTCGCTAATAGAGCGTGTTGTATTCAGGAACAAGATGTAAATATTTCAGGTTAAAAACGGCTGGGAATTAAACATTAGAATAAATTCTCACCTTCAGAGGTGAAAAGGCAAATGTCACTAGAGCATTTGCTCCAAAATTCACAAGAACTGCAATACTTAATCCTCGTCCTCTTATGCGCAAGGGGAAAATCTCAGAAATCATTAACCAACCAATGGGACCAAATGATAACTGCAAGACAATACTTTACAAAAATTAATACTAAACAGTCCACGTATAATGAGTAACGGTAGGACACATGCAATCCAATGGAAAGTAAATACAACGAACTGCATATGTTACCAAATGAAATTTCTTGTTAGATTCGCAGAAACAAATTTACCTGTTACTTTTACTGTAGCAAATATATGTGACAATGCTATCCTACTTTGGCAAACTAAAATTATGCCATTTTAATTGCGTTCAAATAAACCAAAGAATGCGTCCACGCAAACTAATTAACTAAAGATAATGATTTAAGACACAAATAAATAAAATTTTACAAATACCTGGTAACATCCAACGTATAACAGCAAAGCAACAACTGCCACAGCTGGTATATCATCTAGATAAGTATAATAAGACCCCAGAAGAAATAGAGATATTACCTGTCAAATATTCCAAATAAAGCATGATATTAAAAAATTTGGTTTCGATCGTTGTTTTAAGCAGCCTCAACAAGTAGAAGGTGATGAAATGCATTCGATAAAAAAGGGATTTCATTTGTGAAAATGTGCTGAGGCACATGAAAAAGAATCAACTATGCCATTGTTTGATTCTTATTATTTTCAAAATACATTTTTCTCTTTCTTATTTTCAACCACACATTCTCCATCAATATACTATTCCAAAATGCATTATTACAATAAAATGGGGCTCAAACAAGCTCTATAATTAGGAATGATAACTTACCATACCAGAAACACCTCCAAGTAGCAGAGGTCTTCTCCCTAATCTATCAACAACCAGGACTGCTACTCCAGTCATAATCAGCTACAGTGACACAGTTATCAAATTTTTGAGAGAGAGAGACAAAAAAAAAAAAAAA
>CAIGRQ010323206.1:12197-25858 GCA_903798375.1 Fraxinus sp. D2006-0159
AAAAAAAAAAAAAAAGAACAATACAATACTAATGGGGGATGAAAGCATAAGATTAAATATTATAAATAACCGAATAAGGTGTAATCGAATTCTTGAATACAAGTGTAACATTAACACCTGATTTTTTTGTCAAAATTAAAGAGAGGACTTCATGAATTTTCTCCATCATCTTACCTTAAAAAACCCAAGAATTATTGAGACCTTTGTTGCATCAGATGCTGCAGAAAATCCTGCACTCTATCATGCAGAACTAGATTAGAAGGGTAAAATACATCGACACCCCGTCAGATCCAAAGCACATCATATTAAAGGTAAATTTACATCAGCAGTCACGAGCTATTGAGCAGATGTACCTGAAAAATTGTTGCAGCATAATATAATACACTAGGTTGCCCTGTTATCTGCAATGAAGAGAGCAACAAATATGAGTAAAAATTTGAAACTATGTGATTTATATAAATGAAGCAAGGCCCATTATAAATGAAGAGTACCTGTTGAAACAAGACTAGGCCTGCACCTATTATAAGAGCTTTCAAGCATTTCCCCTGAAACATTTCTGCTATAGTTGCTTCTTGTTCTTCACGTGAATGAGGAAGCTCAGACAGAATTTCATCAACTTGTTTAGGAGCTGAATCACTGATACTTTGACCTCTTAACCGGCACAAGCAAGTTATGGCATTTTCTCTTAAACCTTGCACATTTCCTTTTCCCTGTATGGCACGTAGTAGAATCCATCTAGGTGATTCAGGTAGCCACCACATTCCAATCCCCATTATAAGTGATAAAGGGCTACTAAGTCCATACATGTAACGCCAACCAGCAACAGTCTCAACCGAAAGGCTACCAACGGTATAACCCACCTATAAAGATATTTAAGCCATCAGAATTCACAACCCTTTATTATTGACTTACTGATAAATATGTTGATATGATTCAAAAACTGAAGGCAGCCCAAAGAGGGAGTAGGAACACTTACTAGCATCCCGAGGACTATGAAAACTTCTTTGAGAGAAATTAGCTGTCCTCGTATCTGAGTTGGAGCTGTCTCGGCTATATACATGGGAGCAGCATGCATTGCCTATTAATTGGGAGAAAACAAATGATGAATAAACTGAAATTCCAATAGCAATAAGTTCACTCATTTGTAATGAATTCAGGCATCATCGTCCAACTAGCAATTTCAAACCTGCCCTAATTCAGTCTACATAAATTTTGCCTCTTTGAATCATTAGACAGCAGGAGTTCCCTTCGAGCTAGACAATTATTTTCTGATAAAGTTACTATTGAGTCATGTTGGGGTGTTATGTTAGTTATGTAGGCAACCACGTTGCACACTACATAAACTATGTTTAAGCAATTGCAGAAGTTGTAATAAATGTTCAGGGATTTCTTACCAATCCAATTCCGATACCATAAAGAAAACGCCCAATCACCAAAACAGCAAAATTAGGTGCTAAGGACGTCACAAGAGCTCCAATGAGGTAAAATGTAGAGGAAAGAATCAACTCTCTTCTTCTTCCTATACATCAATTATTAATCGAAATATTATGCGGGGGAAATATAATATTATTAATCCAATCTTCACACCTGAAATTCATGGTAAAACTAACCGAGGAAGTCAGCAACAGTAAAAGCCAAAATTGAGCCTATTAATGCGCCATATAATGAGCCACTAGTCTGCAGTAAAAAGAAGTAAAAAAAATAAAAAATCAAAGCAAACGTATGTGATCTTTCAGGCAGAAAAGCAAGAGAAATAAAAGATGCAGTCCAGAAAAATAGAGATGACAGGTAGCTTACAACAAGGCCAACTTCCACCGAAGACAAGTTATACCATGAAATCCCACTGAGTGTGGCCGACTGTACCAGAAAAAACATTTACTAATTAGAATTACGGACTCTGGAAATAACTCTAACATAAAGAAGCATTTTAAATCTTTAACAAAGCTGAAGTTAAAATCCGCTTAGTACTGAAAGCAATTTTATACCTTGCGATAAAACAAGGCTAACATACCAGCAGTGATTTACATTCGTTAAATAGAATAATTGACCGGATCCAACTATTTTAGTTCATAAAGAGGAATTTTCTAAACTAAGGCATGTTAGAGAGGGAATTCTGGTGTCACCCACTTGTGAATCCCTGTCACAATTTTTAATAAAAATCTAACCTCCATTTCCGTGGTAATTACAATAAAGGGATCATGGTATCCAACATTAAAGAGGATACAAATATCAAAATGAATAAAAAGGGTCCCCTACGGAATTCTTTTCATGTAGTCACTGGCTGTGAATTTCAAATCTAAAACCAACTCGTCCACTTGTGATTCCTTAATATTTCAAGCCTATCTTATCTGCTATTGTTTTCTATTGCAGGCCTTATTAACAGCGTTGATTTCCAGTAATCAATGTCTCTTCCATATTCTAAGATATTTATATTTGGCAAAATTCTATTTCCAAGCTCCCCCTACCCCCACCTCAACCAAACAAATGAATAAATAAATAAATAAAAGCAAGTGTAAAATGAGCAACATTTATTGCCTGTTTGATTCTCATTAATTGGGAAAAAATGAGTTTTGAATATTATTTTTAGGAGAATATCTGGTTAAAATGTATACTATTTTACCGTATGAATGTGTGGTTGAAAAAGATCATATAGCAAATCTTAAAACAAATTAATGTGTGTCAAACTGGCACTTAATGGTGATAGAAATTGAAAACAGAATGCTGCTGAAGAAATAGAACATAGTCTGCTTCTTCAATTGATCACTTCAGTGAACATAAGATAAATAATATTTGTCTTAATCTATACCTGAATAGAAATAGTAGCTGAAGATGTGGCTCCAATATCATAGCCATATAGAAGTCCTCCAAAAGCAGGGAACAGAAACCTGAAATCACCAAATAAAGCTTATCTCGTTCTCTTCTGCATAAGCTAGAACACATAGTTGTGGTATTTGGAGAGGAATAAATCAAAAAGAACAAGCTAGTTATGCCTCCAAAAATAACAATTTTAATACTTAAAACGTCACAATATTTCCGTCATCGAATTAAAACTAAGGTCAACACTTTCCGAATAAATTTTGCTGAAAGCGACTAAAAATCATAAAGCAGTCTAGTCAAGGAACTCATGTTTCAACACTGAAGACGGTAATAGGTTCAATTGGAACTAATGATACGCACGGAAGTATCGCCATGACCACAGAAAAATCCTCAAATTCGTGATTCCCATTTTCCAAAAGAGGTTCCTTCACGCCACCTGTCTCAGTCTCGCCCGAAAATTGCCCGACCTAAATCGATTCAACCATAAAATCAGTTCATACTTTGCTACTATGACAGCAATTCTAGTCCAGCTAAATACATACAGGTGCTGTAAATGTGAAATCAAAATGAATCTACCTTGTTGGCTGAGGAGACGGTATGTTGCTCGATATCCGATGCCATCTTGGAAAATTTACAGGAATTTGCTCAATTTGATAAAAAAATAAAAAAATAAATAAATTCTTGATCAGCAAGCTAATATTTCTGATTGGAACAATTTTGGGATGATGTTAGGCTGTTAGGTGGGAAGGTGGGAAGGTCGAACCGTCGAAGAGTGAACGTGGAAGAATAGACATCATTTATACCAGTTTAACTTTTGGAATAATATATTTTGGGATGGTAGATTAATCGAGAACGTTTGATTGAAAAAAATGAAAAATTATTAATGCGATAGAAAATATTATTTTATTGAAAAACGTGTGTGATTGAAAATAAGTAGAATAATGAAAATAAAAATTTTAGGACAATATATTTTTCTCATATTTTTAACAACACAACTTTTTAATTAAATAATATTACAAATAAATAAATAAAATTTCCTTTTTTTTTTTTCAACCACTCATCCTTCAAAACAAAACATTGCTCCAAAAATTATAATTTCAAATGATGTGGTCAAATGGGGGGCTTACCCATATTTACCTCATAGTAAAAAAATGATCTTTTAAAAAAATTTGTAGCCTTGCTTGATTTCCATTAAAACATGCATTCATACAGTGAAAGCTTGTTTGAGCTCCATTAAAATCAAATTTTAGGGAAAATATATTTTAAAATAGTGATTTTTTTTTTTTATAACGATGGGATAAGAAAATGAAAAGTTTTGAATTTACGTGAAATATTATTTTGTTGAAGAATGTATAGTGGAAAAAAAAGATGCGTTAAAATTTAAATAGAGAGTTAATTATCCCAACGATCACTAAATTTATGTATGTGTCTTTGATGCTCACTAAAATTTAAAATATTGAATTTTGATCACTGAGAGACGGTGACAAGTGTCGCTCACAAAGCGACGCGAGCGAGGAGCAGCTATGGGAAGTGTTTCTTCCTATGTGAAACCATGCGAGAGCTGTTGCTCCGCCATAGATGAGATCATCACTAGTTTAGTCTGATGACTCTTGCCTCTTGTTCCTTTGCCTATTTAGCCTTGTCGTGTTGTGGTCAAGATCTGCAATGTCGCAATCTGGTGTGGGTTTTTTGGTATGTTTTCGGTCGGTGGTGGCGGGCTGTGGTGGTAGTTGTGGATTCGTGGTGGTCTTGTGATTGGTCTGTTGTGTGATTTGTAAAGATCGTGGTGGCAGCGGCGGTTTGTGGATTTTTTAGTGGGGTTGGTGGTTGTGGTGTGGTGGAAATGGTAGTTGTGGTGGCTGCTACAGCGGTGACGGCGATGATGGTAGGTATAGGTATTTTTTGGTTGATGGTGTGGTCTGGTGTGGTGTGGTGGAGATGGTGGTTTATGGTGGTGGAGAGTGTAGAAAGTAGTTGTGGTGGTCACGGTGGTGGTGGCATTGACGGTTATGGATTTGAAAAGATGGTGGTGGTGGTGGTTGGTAAAGGCGACGATGGTTGATACCGACAATCGTCGTAATGGTATTTGGGAGGTGTTGGTTGTCATGATTGGCGATGGTGCTACTGGAGGCAATGATGAGGTGGTGGTAGTCTCAAATTGTTTTGTTGATTGTGACCAATAAACTCATGACTAATGAAATAGATAAATTTGACCAATAAAAATATGTGACTTGAAAATTTGTTCAAGGTATGACCAATAATTTGATAATGTATGACCTAAAAATAATTTAAGACCAATTAATTTGATATTTTGTGACCATAAAATAAGTCGTGACTAATAAAAACTTTGATTTGTGACCAAAATATAATATATAGCCAATCAATCTATTTAATTTGTGACCGAGAAATAAATAGCGACATATAAAATTTGTCGTTTGTTATTATGACGTCTGTAATTGTGACTAATACATAACTGTGAACATAAATTATATAATATTGTGATCCTAATAAATTTAATTAATAAAATATTTTTTAAATAATTATTTAATAAATAAAATTTAAATTAATATCTGATTTTTGAAAGAGTAAACCTTGTTTTTTAAATTTGAAATGGATCATACTTAATGTCTTACTAATGAAATTTTCTCATGAAAAAATTGGTGAGTTTAACTGGAATGGGCGTAATATATTTATCCGGGCTTGAAAAAAAATAGAGGAAATTAGATACAGTAAATTGATTAATACAATTAAATCAAGCTAAAATTTTAATAACCTTATTAATTACTTCCATTAAAAATATAAAACATTCGAAAGTGAGCAAAATTATTCCAAAGACAAACTATCGAAATCCCCAATCTGATATTTTTAACTTTTAAAATTATTATTATTAAAATAATTTCGTTTGATACAATATTTTACACTAAGATTATCCATTTTGAGCGATTCAAAATTTATTAGAAAGCTTGCTATGTTGTCATGATAAATATGTTATGGACGAAGTTTAAATGATGAAAATTATCCCACGTGAATTATTGAACGCAGTATAAATCATAATTATTAAGTCCATTTCTTGGGATCATTTTTTTATTTCTTATTATGCATTTCAAAATTTGTCGTGAATACTTTAAAATAATAATAAAAATCTCAGCCGACAAGTGAAGAAATATAATACGTAAATAAGTCAAAAGAAGTAATGCCAAAACAGAAATTAAAAGGGAAAAAAAAATTCACCTCGTCACATTTTCATTTTTGCACGCACCTTGGATGTATCAATTGAATTAATTTCACTACAATATATAGAAGAGACAAGTGTGTGCCACCGTTCATATGACATCATCTATGACCTAATGCTAACGTCATGAAACGTTAAGATTTTCCTAACCTAACACATTTTTCTCGGCTTGATTTCTCCCTTATTTTGCAGTATATTTCACTGTTTAATGTCATCTTTGAGATTTTGGCAAATCGGCTTTGTTTTCTTCTTTTGGCTACAGGTCTCTCTTGCACGGGCTTTTCAAAAGTATAATCTCTTTTTTGCTAAATAATTTTGTTATTTAGCACCATCATTTCTAATTGTTTTGCAAGAAATTACTAACACAACAACCTTTACTCATCTTCATAATTAAAGTAAATTGGTAGCAGCCAAACCCAGAAAATTCCTTGAATGTTTTTTGCTACTTTGATTTCATTAGATTCACGTCATTTACAAAATGTTGAATGTTAGATAGTTTAATTTACTTTCTTCTTGGATCTTGATTAATTGCTGGAAACTTATCATCAATAAATTCAACTCTCAGAAGCCACTATATCATAAGAGATAGTAGGTTTGCTAAGTCGGTTACTCTTCAATTTACCCATTTATTATAAAAAAATTCAATGTCTCTCTGTGTTCCGTGCACTCCATGCTGGCACGAAGATGTCTCCATTTTTATTTTATTTTTACTTTTCTCCCTCTTTGATTCAATTGGCCAATCCTATATTATCGTCGACTAACATTTTGAAACTAATTTCCAACACGTTAGGTTTTTGAATTTTTTTTTTATTACATTAACATACATAATACATATTCTTTTATTAGCCTAAATAAGATGGGTGTCTACATTTTTTTCTCTTTCTTTTTTCAATCGGATTAGGTTATAACTGTAAATTTATTACAATGTGCTAATTCATAACTATATTCTAATAAGATATATGTAAAATTCATTTTCTATATTTTATCAAAGGGGCAAAACACTTTCTACTAACCGACCCAAAATTTTCGGGTATTTAATAAATGGAACCGTCAAATCCAAATATAATTATTAAACCGTTCAGATTCGATTTTGTGCAGTTCGATTCGGTTCCGTACCATAATTAAATTTTTTAACATTTACAGCAATATTATATAAATACAACTAATGACATGTTCATTCGTAATTTTTACAAATTAACGTAGCCCAATTTTTTAATGATTATACTGCACTTAGATATCTAATCAGTACTTACCGTCACCGGTGAAATGAAGGAGCTTCAAAATCGATTTGGGAATAGGGATGTAGGTTTTAAAATTATCAAAAGATTTGGGTTTATACGGAGTAGGCGTACTGCTTACCAAATAAAATTGGAATGGAAAGGGGAAGGATAATGATAAGGCCCAAATGATGGGCTAACAAAAAATCAATTTGGCTGGATTTGCGTTGGCTGGGCTGGTTGGTTTATTTAATTAATTTGCTAATTTGTTTAAAAAAATTAAGATAATTTAATTAATTCAATATAAAAAATTAAAAAAATTATTTAGATTCGGTTCTTATTCCATTCTTTGGTTCTTAGGCTAGAATCGAAAACCGACTCAAGCCCATCGGTTCTCAATTCAAATACCCGTTCGGGTATTTAACTTATGAAGAACCGTTCGGTTCGGTTCGGGAATTTTGTCCAGCCCTAATTATTACTGAATTATTTCTTATTTATTTGCCAAATACTCAATTTCAATTATTTTTTTTGCCACGAGGGAGCGTTCCCCCCAAACCCACGAAAGGGTGTTGTCCCTACGACCTGACCGTCGATCGATCATTGCCAGAGGCATTGCCCCTGGACTCCCAAAAAAAATAAATTCCCACATCTTTCCGTACAAGTCAGTTGTTGGACACAAATGGAAAATCAAGTTCTTTATTTTATTTTAGTTGTGAAAGCGGAAAAGAGGGTAGAAGGGCAAAAATGGAAAAGTGGAATAAATTCAATTTGAAATTACAACATGGTCACTGTAACAAATAGAAATAGTGTAAATGTGATGTAAAAAAATCGAAACGGAATGTCAAAATCTATGCAAAGAGAACATTAAATTATCTTAAAATGATAGAATTGGAGAACTAATTAAACAAAAATCCAAACCATAAAAAACTTGTAATTTTTGTTTGTGTATTTTTAGATTTGTAGAAGACAACTTTGGAGAATGGTAGTTGAAGCAACCTTAATCTTGTTTGTGTTTGATTTGTGGAAGATTTCCATTTTTTTCCTTTGATTTTTAAAGATTAGAGGGTTGATTTCTGACAATTTGACGTGCATTTAAGTTTTAGTGAAAGATATACTTCAATTTTAACTATTTGGTCCAGTCCCCCCTCCAATCCGTCCATGCCGAGTTTTATTTGTGAGAATAGTGGTAATGTGCCTTTTGACTCGGTTGAAAGTTTTTTTGTCCTATGACCAGTTTTTTATATTTAAAAAAAAAAGGTTTTTATTTTCTATTTATCATTTTTATCCCCAGCCTTAAAGAGAAGAAAACAGCTCCCAAAATTTCAAAGAGAACATCAGGCTTCAGCGAAGAAGAAGAAGCAGAAAACTTCAACCTTCAAACTTCGAACCTTTTGAAATTGAACATGCATTTGTAAACTTGAACTGTAGCTATCTCATTTCAACGACTACCACTGTTTATGGCGTGAGGAACTATTCAAGTTGCGAGGAAGGATTGAACAAAAATTTGCATATATTGAGGTAAATTTGAATCATTTGTTACATGAACTGTTAGGTCTTATGAGTAATATTTTTCTTCCTCAAGTCTTTTTGATTTGCTCCCATTTTGACATGTTGATTTGTGTCCATGTCTAGAAGAAAATATGTTTTATTTTTTTATTTTTGCTCAGTATTCAATCGCATAAGATACATGGATTTGTTAGGATTTTTTTTTTCACTAGGTTTTGTAATTTGAATTACTAGCAATGTATAATGTTATGTTCTTGTTATGAGAAATTCTAACGTGTAGGATTAGATGACTGTTCCATTTTTTCTGTGATGTGATTCATTTTGGGTATTGGTTGTAATTGCTCTCTGGGGATTCAAAAGTGCATTGGTGGGAAAATGAATTCTATGGGCTGCTGTCCATTTATTATTATTATTATTATTGTCCATGTTTTTTATTTATTTATTATTATTATTAATTTTTTTTGACAATGAAAAAAAAATGTCATAACCAAGGGTAAAAAAAAAATTCACTTTAATTGACAACTTCCATGTAAAACAAAGTCAAACAAACACTAAACTTTGATTAAAAAAATGATTCTTTAGGAAACAATTTTTTTCCCTTTTTTTTTTTTCTTTTTGGCAATGAGAACAAATTTTATAACTAATTGTGGAAAAAATTATCATTTTAATAGATACTTTCCATGTAAAATAAAGCCAAACAAATAAAAAATTTAAAAATTTTCTGGGTGGAAAATTATACCATTCAAACACACTTAAAATCATTTTCCCAGCNAAAAAATTATCATTTTAATAGATACTTTCCATGTAAAATAAAGCCAAACAAATAAAAAATTTAAAAATTTTCTGGGTGGAAAATTATACCATTCAAACACACTTAAAATCATTTTCCCAGCAAAACATTTTCTAGGCAATTGTTTTCCCTGAAAATCATTTTCTTTTCACCCATTTTTCACATTTGCAATCAAACGGACCCTAAGTTTATTGTGTGTATTTTGGTTAAAAAACATGGGAAGAAATGTTTCAGAAAAAGTATATAGCAGACAGAAAAAATTGAGAACATCGTGTTTCTTTACCTATAGTAAGAAGAGATGAAAAATGGAAGCTCTACCAAAGAAGCCATTAGTCATTATTGCAATGGAATTTTGAAGTTTTCTTTTGAGCATTTTTCTTATTAATTAATTTCAACTTAGATTTACACACTGATACTTCAATTGAGTTACTAATAGTTTCGTGCTACTTGTAGGATGGAGTACATATTCAACATTGGTGATCGTTGTGGTGTGAAGTTTACAACACTTTCTAACATGTTAAATGTGGAGAAAGTCTATAATGCATTAGTTGATGTCCATAAGGATATGTTTTTGAAGTCGTGCTTCGGTAAACTATAGGACACCGGGAACATAAAAATATCTGCCCGACTAATTCACAACTTATTATGATGAAGGGTTGTCTCTATCAACGAAGAGGAACTGTGGTTTTGTTTAGGGGATGAAAAAGCTGCCCGTTTCTCCCTGTACAAGTTTACGCCCATCACACCATTAAACCATGCTGAAGAGGAGGAATACCAAAGCCAGATAGATCAAAATAATAGATTGGCACATAAATACTTCTTGCTATAGAAAGGAATACTAAAATCACTAAACAAGACATTTCGTAAGTTTCTAATTACAATTAAATATCCACTTGTTCATATTCAATTAGTTATTTAATTTCGCTTACCGTTGTTTATTATATTTTAGGGGTGATTGTGGTATGTACGAAGTAAAATATATAGAATCTTTTAGCATCAATGGTCTAGTAGAACAAGTTAATGTCTTCTATATGAATAGATGGAGGGAAACGATGATTGTTGATATTTTTACCCTTGATTGTGATTCGTGGGCATTTTTAATGTATTTGTATGTTTGTGAGTTGTGAGTGTATATTTTAATTTTAAAAATATAATTTGGAAGATTATTCTTTCCTCCTCGGTGAAAGAGGGCAACGATTGGAGCTATCAGCCATCTTTCCGAAAGACATTATAGTGTATGTTG
This sequence comes from Fraxinus sp. D2006-0159, assembly GCA_903798375.1. Classification (NCBI taxonomy): domain Eukaryota; kingdom Viridiplantae; phylum Streptophyta; class Magnoliopsida; order Lamiales; family Oleaceae; genus Fraxinus; species Fraxinus sp. D2006-0159. The sequence continues at coordinate 23,003 of CAIGRQ010323206.1, forward strand.
AATGTCGGTTTTTTTTTTTTTTCGTGTTCTGAATGTTTTTTCAGGTCTATTTAGTTTATATTATAAGGGAGATAATGTCGAAATTTTTCAAAAATGTTGGTTGTTTACTCTAGTTCTTTTAGAAAAACGACTGCAGCCATTTTCCCAAACGACTATAGTCGTTTGAAAGACACTAATCTTTTCTTAAAAGAACGACTGCAGTTGTTTGAAAGTCAAGATGTCAATCAAACATGTAACTTTATAGACCATGTTTGATTTCAACCTATTTTGTTAAAAAATGAATAAGAAGATGAACTTCATTATATACAATTCATCACACTCCACTAAAAATACTCAAGTATACCGTATTTATTTTCAAATTATGTGGCTTACAACAATGTATAATGCAAGATGAGGTGTGAATCAAACTTCTAACATTATAGGTTGTGTTAGGTTTTGATCTATTAGTTTAAAATGGATAGGAAAATGAACTTCATTATATACAATTCATTGTGATCCACTAATAGTGTTCAAATGAATTGTATTTAGTTTAAGTATGCGACTTATAATAATGTATATTGACAGATGAGATGCGCAACCGGTAGATTGATTTGGATTAGTAAAATGATAACATAAGACATTCTAAATCATATTTGGTTTGACTTTATATCATTTCATTAAAAATGTATAGAAAAACGAGTGTATGATTGAAGAATGACTTTGGTCATTTTTGCAAATAGTTGTCAGAGCTTTGTAAAACTGAAAACGATCCCGATCACTTTAAACGGATGTAGTCATTTTCCCTTAAAACGATTGGAGCCGTTTTCCATTCATCATTTGTTATATGAAATAAACGAACATGCAAAAAAATGGCCAACATTCATAAAACACAAATTTGGCATGAATTATGACAAAAAAACTCACAATATAGAGCATACATTGTACCCTAATCTAGAAGATAAATCTAAATATGTGCATCTTCAAGAGCAGCAACAATCAATGTACTTTTATATTTCTTGATAAAAAAATGTTCTATCAACAACAGCTACCTTCTGCATTGAAGAGCTAAATCTGCGAATGCAAGGTATGAGGGCCATAAAAAAGTACTTGAAGCGATTCTCACCGTCAATCTCTAAATACAATGCTATTCCATGATTAGTTCTAGGCAAGTTATGAGAATATAAGCCCAATTCAGCATAACTATTTTCGAGACTCATTTCTACCATGAATTCCGGACGTATGTCATTAGCGACGTCCACAGGTCTATATACCATGTTGAGATTTTGAAACTTAGATATTATATATCTTTCATCAACCCACGATCTTGCATGCATATGATTATTTCGGTGAATACCCATAGAGCATGTTCACATGAATACTTGCGAACTTGAAAGTAATTACAATTTTTGAATTTAGTTGCTCGGAAACACCATTTGCAATTTTCATCTATGCAAACAATTGTATAGATTTCCTTATTTGATCTCTTCATTCTAAATTCAAAGTTGTACTTCATTGAAAGCATGTTGAATTCTATCATAAGATCTTTTTTTGTGTGTTTAAAATTTGGTGATTTTCTAAATCTGCATATTCGGGAATCATATGTGAGGTAAGAGTTGAAGTTACAAGGTGCTTATTCATAAAACGATTTTCTTCTATGTTGTTTTGAAGCATCGCAGGTCCATCTGTAGACAAAACAACAGTGTTACCATCTTCAGTGATAATATCCACATTATTGTCTTGGGCCATCTCCAACTCGTCCCAATCAATATTCTCGGCCTGATCCATTTCATTGCCAGATTCATTTTGTATTTCACAATAAATTTTATCGTCTTCGACTTCATGAAATGAATCATCATCTTATTCTTCTCGTGGATACTCAACTGGACATTTGCTCACAAGGGTTATACAAATGGGATAATGATATCTTTTGTTGAGAGATAGCAACCGCTACACTTACCTGTTTGAAGTAATTTTAAGTAGAACCTTAAATTGTCCATTTACAAAAGGGAAGAAATCCCATCTCAATTTCACACGAAGATGAATCAACTTTACTACAAAGATTTAGAATTTCAAAATACAAATCATGATATGAAGTATCTGAAAATATTGGAACTCCTTACACCATTTCATCACTCCCACTTTGTTTTCATGTCCATTTTCCTTGATCATCATTAACAAAATCATTAAAATAAAATATAGAAATTCATGTTGTTGATTCCATATCTGTAATTAGAATAACAAGATTTTAGAATGTTAACAAATAATCAATCACAACAATATAAAGTGATGTCTGCAATCGTTTAAAACGTTTGTAATGAATCTGTACAAATCATATATGAGATTATGCTTTTCAAAACTACTTAAGATCGAAAAATACATTCAAACATTTAAATAAACTGAAATGACAATGAGTATATGTTCAAATAAAAAAAAAACACAAGATTAAAAAACTATTCAAAGTGAAAATAATATCTTACCAATATAAAATGTAGAAATATAATAGTTTCTTTTTTGATGTGCTTTTTTATACTTCGAGTAAAGCTAGATTAAAAGAAGAAAGAAGAACAACGAAGTAGAATAAGCTAAAGAAAAAGAAGAGAAGAAGAAAACTCGAATTCCAAAGAATAAAATAATGAAACGAACGATTATAGTTTTAATTTGAAAAATAGATATTGTGATCATTGTATCTTAAGAGCATTTGAGATATTTCAACAATATGTAAAAGAATAATTTTAACATTTTAACAAAAAAGATGTCTCAAAAACTTTTATACAGCAAGTTAGGTTTAAATTTTTTTTAATAACTTGACCAAGCCTTGTATAACCGTTTTATATCATGGGAAAAATTCATATCTAAGGTGTATTTTTTACCTCAATT
>CAIGRQ010323217.1:0-14174 GCA_903798375.1 Fraxinus sp. D2006-0159
TGAAAGTTTAGTGGTAGTGCTTTCGACTACCCTCAATCCTCAAAATAAGAAGAAATCCATTCAGAAATTTCGTCGAGCATCTAGCGAGCCAAGCTACTATCCTGTTTTGTTTAACAAATTGAAGTCTCTTCTGAACCTGCAACAAACCGACACCCACATCCAGATCCATACACCGATCTGAATCTATATCCAAGCCTACATTCTGCAGTAACTTTGAAGATTAAAGTGGGCTGATGAAGATGAATTGATCTGATTTTGCAGATCTGTGTTGATGAGAGGCTGTGGATGGATCTTTTCTAGATAGAGATTAGGATCTGAAGCCTCGTTTCCATTCATCACGTTTTCATGGGTCCGAAGATGCTGAAAATGAAGATGAATTGAACTTGTCAATGTATGGAATTTACGGAAGTGCAGTGCAGCTGCTATGGAATTTCTTTTTCTTTTTTTTTTATTTGTTTGGCAGACGGAAGGATCATTTGCTCTGATACCATATTAGATATTTAAAGATAGATTCAATATGAAAATCATATTGAAGATTGGAATAGAATCCAATGAATTACAATGCATACAATGTGCTCAATTTATAGACTAAAAACTAACAAACTATAGAAGACTCTAGAATAAATATGAGGTGGATATTCTAACATGTTGTGGGGATCTATAGGCCTATCGGGGGAGCCTTCACCATATATATTTTGTTCAATGTACTTTCCAACGCTATTGAAGAAAATTGTGAACCCCCAAAGGGTATTTTATTCCTTTCTCCCCATTTTTCGGGGGTTGCTCAAAATTAGTAATTGCCTCCTCCCGGGTGCATTCCTGGAAAGAGAGTTTTTTCTTTGTTTGAGGCAACTAAGAGCTTACACCTAATGTTCTTCATCCTTCAACTGTTATGTCTCGAACTTATGGTAAATGACATGAATATTAATTCGTTGCTCGTCTGTTCATTTAGATTTCATGTTCTAAGTGTGGTGATTTGATAAAGGTGAACAACCTTTTTTTAGTTCGCAGTCACGCTCTTTACAAACTTTGCTACCTAATGGCCCTTATCTTCCATTTTCGCTTTGAGGTCTGCAAAGCCGAGAGTATGCTTCACCCATTTAACTCCAACTTTTACAACCATGGTTTTCAAACCACCATGGGTGAATTGATCTATTGGCTTCTTTGTCTCTAGTTCCATGCATTTATTTGGCAATTTTTACCATTCTTGTTTTAATGTCTTTTCTCCTTTTTATTTTCAATGTAGATTGATTTTAACTTGAACCCTTCTAAGTATCAAAGAATATCTTCGCGTATGGATTTAAGATATTGTCAACCTGAGATGCACTTCTGTTGCGGATTCGATCACCCAGCCTCTCCTCGCATGGGCCAGGGGATTGTATTCTCATGCTGCTAATATTTTGGTTTCAAGGACGTCGTCCTTAAAACTAAATCTCCTGCCTCACACATTATTGGAAAATTTGTATATCATTGAAGGTTGTCTTAGTCTTTTCATTCATTTTTCTTATTCTATAAATATTGTACAAAGTCACGATTATGAAATGAAAATTGGCACAACAGTTTTTCCAGCCAAATGTTCTTCTTCTTCAGCTCTCTTTCCATCTATATTTTACATGGTATCAGAGCTTTGAAGCTTGCTGCGATGGCGTCTCAAGGTTCCTCAGTTGGAGATTTAGTTGGAGAAGAGGCCAATTCAATCACCGGTCGCTTGATTACAGATCCAAGCAGTCCATATTACCTCCATTATGGTGATAACACAGGTATGCAGCTCATATCTGTTGTGCTTGCGGATGACAATTATGCAACATGGAGTCGTGCTGTCATAATGGCTCTCAGTGTGAAGAATAAGGAAGGATTTATAGACGGAACCATAACTGAGCCAAGTCTTGATGATTCGATGTATAGCGCCTGGAGGAGGTGTAACCACGTTGTATTTTCGTGGATCATTAATTCCTTTCCAAAAGAGCTTTATCCAAGTGTAATGCACAAGGATTCAGCCTGATAGACTGTGAAATTATCAAGCTAAAATATGAGCTCCATATGGCTAAAATCGATTATTTTCTTACTATTAAAGATGGTACCTAAGCGCACGATAAACTGATTTCACTCGACAAAAAGTTAGAAAGGAGTGAGATTAGACTTTTTATTACAGAGTCTATAGTTGCTGAGAGAAAGATTGTGGAGCCAAACTTTATAAAGAATCTATGTAGGAAAGGAGAAACAAAATTCTTGATATTATCAAGAAATTTCATCTTGAATGGAACATGGATTTTCTAAAAGTTTGAGAAGAGGATATCGTGACATCTGGTCTTCTGATGATTCTATGTTAGTTTATAAGACATCATATGCTTTTCTCCCTTATGGTTGAGCCTTTTCGGCTTGTAGATTCTGATACTATTCCGCTATATAAGGTCACTAATGCAACTGTGCCAACTGACTTTTTAGCAATTCATAACCTTTTAGACTTTTATTCAATTCGGAGCAATGTGTTTAGCACCTCTATTGTCTTTATCTTTTTGGTTTACTTGTTTTGATATCATACATATTTACCCAAGATACAAGGTTAACAACGAGGTCAATTCCGCCAATATACCCACCTTCACAAGAAGGAGGATAACATTTTCATAATTCATATGGAGTTTCATCCATATTCTTTTGAGGTGTTTTATTTAGAATGCTATTTGCAGAATGTATAGCTTTCTCCAAATGTTTTGGGGTATCCCCGAACTAATTAACATCATATTCATCATCTCCTTAAGAGTTCAATTTTTGTGTTCAACAACACTGTTTGATATTGCAGTGAGTAAGGTGTCGTTGTTTGATGAATAATGTCATGTTCGAAACAAAATTCTTCAAATGGTGCCTCGTATTCTCCTCCTCTATCACTTCGAATATTTTTTTATTTGTTTATCAAATTTATTCTCAATTTTTTTGCTTATAATGTTTAAAACCATCTAAGTCTTAGTGAATAGACATAACAATACTTTGTACAATTATCGATGAAAGTGATATAGTATTTCTTCCCACCTTTAGTTTGACGAAATCTCTAGTCACATACATCGTTGTGTAATAATTCTAAAGGTGCAGTGTTCCTTTGAACAAAATAAAATGGTGTTTTGACCAATTTTGCTTGAACACTAATTTCACATTTATGCACGGATTTGTAGTTTGCGTGTCCCTTTCCAACATACAACTCATTCTTAGTGAGTAGTAATTTATCAGATACAAATTCAAGTTTAAAGCTATTTTTGATAAGCAGAGACCAAGATACAAGGTTCTTGCGTATGACAGCACATGAATGACATTGTTGAGGATGAGCTCTTTGCCGGACGACATCTTCAATGTAACTTTGCCTTGCCCTTCAACTTTAAACCTTGCATAATTTTCCATGAAGAGTCATTCCCCAATCTGTCTTTATAGTTTGAAAACACCGTCTTATGTGCACAAATGTGGAGGGTAGCTCCAAAATCAATCCACCATTCTTTTGGATTTCAAACATTGTTACATTCAGAAACAACCGTAGACAAATTTATCTCTTGTATCCCTTCAAAAAAGGTGTTTCTTTCAACCAAATTTGCATGTGCATTCTTCTTGTGCTTTCAACATTTGTTAGAATGATGTCCCACTTTTCCACAATTGTAGTAGTTACCCTTGAATTTCTTGGCATTCTTGCTATTGTCTCTCTTCGGTGTATCACCTGAAACCTTGCGCTTTTTGTTTGATCCTTGAATCGAATTCCGCAAAGTTGACTCCAAGATTAAAAATAGACTTTCTTTCGGTATTTCTATTATCTTCTTCAATCCTTAGACTGACTATCAATTCATCCAATTTTCTAAAATCTCTCCATAGAGAAGGAAGGCTTTCGATGATAGTAGCAACTTGGAATGATTCACCCAACTTCATCTTCTCCACAAGAATGTCATGAAGTATAACCTACAGTATTTGCGCTTGGCTAATAATGGTTTTAGAGTCTATCATCTTGTACTCTAGGAACTTTCCGACAATGAACTTCTTCATGTCGACATCCTCCATTTTGTACTTTTCTCCAAAGAATCCCAAAATTCCTTAGCTGATTCCATAGCATTATACACATTGTATAATGTGTCGTCTAATCCATTTAAGATGCTATTTTTTCAAAGAATATTCAAGTGCTTCCATGCATCCAATGCAATAAAAGTCCGAGTGCTTCCATGCATCCAATGCAATAATCGACTCACGATTATTCTCTCTTTCTTGTACTGCCAAGGTCTTTGAAATTCACTCCCCATGTGAAACGGAGTATTTTCAAGTGGTATAGCCAAAGGCAAAACCACATTGTTTGTACCATTTGTTGTTTGACTCAAAGTAGTCTCAATGGTATTCATTACTATTACACAAACAGAAGTTCAACACAAAATATCAAGAATGGAACATCACTTGTGCTTATTCCAAAAGATGAAGAGAAACGGGCTTAGAAACCAACAAAACAACGAAAAAACTCATCTTAAAATTGTTGGAGGAATAGTGTATATGTTGTTTTGTGGGTGTATGTAATATTGGCACAAGTTTGACAAACAAGAACAATGTTAAACAACTAAGGAAAATAAAGAAACAAAGATGGAAACTAGAAATAATAGAAACAAAAGTCCTTGTAAAAGTTTTTAACAAAAGGCAAGTGTTTAACATTTTGTCTTTAAGGCAAATTTGCCCCGCAACGGTATTCACTGAGGTATGAAAATCATCTCCCAAGATACAATGGAGAACTCTTTATATTAGAAGCACTTCAAGCTATAAGGCCAAACGAACCTAGAAGAAATTTTTCTCTCTACATAAAGAATGGTTTTTTATGCATGTTTGGGAGTGATTTTGCAAAATTTTTGATGCAGGAATCAATGAGAATGAAATGGGATCACTTAATGACATCCAAGAGACACGTCCCAAAACCCAGTATCTTTCATCAATGGTCATAACCCTCCGGCTGTTCGCCTGAACTGTACGCTGTTCGAGCGCCAAAATCTGAAACCCTACTGCTCACCCTTCGATGGGATAAGCTTGCGTAGCGGCCTTAGGTGTTTAAATCCGATTTTTCTTTCCAACTTTGGACCACAATTTCTCATTTATTCAGAATTGGTTTTGGAATCCAAATATACTATGATAATCTACTTGACAAGTATAACAAGTTAGCCCCTTTTTTTAATAATTTGACTATCGGATCAAGTCCGAATATTTGGCCGAAGTTGACACAAGTCACATTTTCACATTTTCATGATTTTATACTTAACCAGTTTTCATCTCATTTTAACAAAATTATACCAGCTTCTACAACTCACTTGACAAGTTAGGTATTAGAGATCTATATGCCTAACTTGAGGGAGAGTATTGGCGTGAGTTAGCATTGGAGAGTTTACATTATGAGCCTCGAATTAAATCCATGATTTATTGGTCAACCTTTATTCCAGCCATGAAATCTGCATATCAATAGTTTTCTGTCATTATATATAGATTTCATCTCTGTGAAGAAAAAAACAAAATAATAAAAATATTTTTTACCAAAAATTGTCACGAATGAGATATTACCAAATGGAAATAGCAACAAATATAAAGAACTGGAAGGAAAAAAATGAACACAAGATTTTGCCCTAAGGCAAGAGGTTTAGAGCGAGGCTCCTAATCCCCTTTTGAGCATTTGTCACCGGAAGAAAACCACTGCTATAAACTAGAACCAAAGCGTCCAAATTACATCTTCTGAGCACTCGAAAGAATCACTCAAGCTTATGGAAACAGCCTCTCAACATGGTTACAGTTCACTAAAGAACACCACAAAAGATCTCACAATATTTATAGATCACTTAAGGCAAGTAAACTTTTTAAGAGATTTTCATAAAAATTGAAGATCTTTCAGATTTCAGAGAGAAAGAGATGAAGAACTTCGAAAGACAGAAAAAAATGAATGAATGGGGGAAGCCTAATCAATTGATACGCGCATAGAAGCAAGAATAGTTTCCATTCAGTCAAATAGTCAATCAATCCAGTTAGCTACCACATCACTCTGTTCCAAAGTCATCACTTGTGCCACATCCTCACAGTTTCCACCTTGGTGCAATGGTTCCAATTCTCTTACAGTAGTTTCTTTAGACAAAACAGCAAGAATTTTTGTTCAGCTGACTCAAACAATCCATAAATTTGTTTAAATGCAACACCTTTAGTACCTACATTAGTAGGATTAAAACAAATAGAAATCTTTTCAAGTTTGACCATATCTTCTGAAATTACATCCCCAATAAAGTGAAATCTAACATCAACATGTTTAGATATATTACGTAAGAAAGGAATTCTACTTAATGAATAGCATATTGGCTATCTGAATAAAGAGCAACTTCTGTATTGATAAAGCTAAATTTCTTCGAATTAAGCTACTTTGCCCAAACCAGTTGCCCACTTGGGTGACCTAACCTCACAAGGGGTGTGGGACTGACGTGGGACCCGCATGAAAAAAAATGGAAAAAAATGCTTCCCTCCCCCCCTATGTGTGTGTTCGGTCAGGGAGGGTGTCACCCTCCCTGGCAATGCAGCAGCTCTCTTTATTTAATAGGCTATTTAACCATATTCCCTCTTTTATTTCATTAGTTGCAAATATATATTCTGCCTTAGTAGATGATAAGGCAACAATCTTTTGAAGTTGGGATTTCCAACTTATAAGGGAATTGTACATGGGTATAATATAAGTAGAAGTGGATTTTATGTTATGCTTGTACCTGCAAAGTCTGAATTAGTTTTATTCATTCTTCCAGTTAAGCCATTTTGTTGTGGAGTGTGTTTCACAGTTCTGTGCCTCACTATGCCAAATAATTTGCACAACTTATCAAATTCAAAACTGTAAAATTCTAAACCATTATTAGTTCTTAGCACTTTTATCTTTTTTATCAATTTGATTTTCAATTAAATTTTTGCATTCTTCGAAGACAATGAAAGTATCAGATTTATATTTTGGAAGAAAAAATCATCAATGATTAAAAGGAAGTATTTAAGACTAGTATGAGTTGGCACAATAGCTAGTCTTGCAAGTATTCAACCATAAACATAGATTTATGCATTCCAAGTAAAATTGGTAATCTATTATACTTTCCCAAGATGCAATAATCACAAAAAAGTGGAATAAGACCCTTTGTCATTAATATGACCCAATGTTTTGTGTTATACTCGTGGCTTGTCGTTTTGAATAGAGATTGCAGCTAAAGTGGAATAAAAAATGTTTTCAAATTGCAAAATGTAAAGGTCATGTCTCTTGGGGACTTCAACATTCAATTGATATGTCATATGATTACTCATTAAAACTTGACCTCCATTTATATTTTCAAAATCTGTGAACATTTTCTGTTAGAACATATGTGAATGTGCACCCTTTGTCAAGAAACCATTCTTGACTAAGTTGATAGTTTACAGCATTATAAACAACGTCAATGTTAGCCTCATCTTTATAGGCTTTCTTGACTAAGTTGATAGTTTACAGCATTATAAACAACGTCAATATTAGCCTCATCTTTATAGGCTAATACTACATAACCGTCAATTTTAAACTTATTTCTCATATCATTAAGTCTCTTGGGACAAACTTTGATAAAATGATCTTCTTCTTAACCGTAAGAACATTTTTTTAAAAAAAATTGTTTTACCTCTCATTTTATCTCTAAAATTTCCTTTCTTCTTGCATCCTATCTTCTTAATAGAGTTACTGTTCTTTGGATTAAACTTAGATTTAACCATTAAGTTCTCTACATATTATTTTCTTTCAGATTTTAACTCTAATTCCATATTTATTAAGGCAATAATGATGATTTAAGTAGCTAGTGTTTCTCTTCCATATTCAATTGCACTTTTAATTTATTTGTATTTATCACCAATTGAATTCAATAAAACCACAGACATCTGAGCACATTAGACATCAGATAAATTTTGAAAGATTGAACTCCATTAAGTTTCATAAAGTTCAGTTTTTTTACTTTCTTCAACATCAGTTGGCCATGNATATTCAATTGCATTTTTAACATCTTTATATATGTCACCAATTGAATTCAATAAAACCACAGACATCTGAGCACATTAGACATCAGATAAATTTTGAAAGATTGAACTCCATTAAGTTTCATAAAGTTCAGTTTTTTTACTTTCTTCAACATCAGTTGGCCATGACTCATCAATTACCTTCACACATTTTTGGTGAAGTAAAATTATCCTCATCTTTTGGCACCAAGACTAAAGTCCCATTTGCATTAAAAAATCCAATTCAAGTTTTACACATCATCCTTTTGAGAGGTTTGGAAAAAAAATGTATGCCAATCACACAAGAAACTTCAAGAAGCTTTTACAGATAGTTATAATACAATTCAGTTATCAACACACAAGAGATCAACTGAAAGAACAATTTAACAAATGTAAAACAGTCACAGAAAATAGAGTAGTTTCTCAAAATGTACAAACGTTATTTCACAATGATATAGTTACAGCAAGTTTGAAATCACAAAGAAAAAGTGCACATGGTTGTTAGAAGAATAGTATATAAAAAAAAAAAAAATTATGCATGCACAGTATTTTCTCAGAATCTTGACTTAGGTCAAGGCATCCCTTAGATTTCAAAAAACTCGAAGTGTTTTTGAAAAAGGAATTTCTAAAAGAGTCATAGATCTGAATATATACACTTTTTTACATAGACCTCCCGGTATAAACAAAGAATCTATATAGTAAACCGTAAAATGGAAACGAACGTATCAGGTCCCTTTATTAGATAAAACAACTGCTGAGCCAGCGATTAAAAGTTTCAGTTCTACCATAGTCGGAACTAAGAACCACCATCTAACTGCTCTGATACCACTACTGCGATTAGGTTATGTAAGATATTAAAGTTGAATGAAGATGATAATGAAGATTGATAAATTTGGATTGAATCTCAAAATTCATCTCATCCCATAACACCAATACAAAGGCTAATATATAGAAAGTAAAAAGGGGTAAATGAGTAAAGCATCATCCTATAAACTATACAACAGAAAGAACATTAATCTACCTAACCATGTGCAATTTACATGAGTTGGCAGGACACTTGGCTTGATAAGTTCCTGCCTTATGGTATGTATACATATCTTGCTGATAACCAAACTGATTTACTGATGGTTTAACTGATAAGCATGGCTAATACTGATAAGTATGCTGCATTATGTATTTCAAAAACCCCCTAAAGATGGAGAATAGATCTTTTCTATTCCCATCTTGGACAACTCAGACTTTAAAGTAATAGAAGAAAGTGATTTGGTTAATATGTCTGCAAGCTGTGATTGAGTATGAATGTAAGATGTGGAAATGTGTCTAGCTTCGATCTGATCTCTAATTTAGTGGCAGTCTAGCTCGATATGTTAAGTTCTTTCATGGAATACCATGTTGGAGGCAATATGTAATGCTGCTTGGTTATCACAATATAAGGTGACTGGTTGGGTTGGAGGTAATGTGTAATGCTGATTGTTTATCACAATATAAGGTGACTGGTTGGGGATGATGACTTGAAGGTCTTTCAGAATGTATTTTAACCATGTAACAAGTGTTGGCCATTGACCTATATTCTGATTCAGCAGATGATGGAGACACCACATTTTGCTTCTTGGACTTCCAAGAGATCAATGAATCTCCAAGAAAAATATAATACTAGTGACAAACCTTCGTGAATCAAGACATGTTGCCCAATCATAGTTACAAAATACTTGAAGAGTTAATGAAGATGGAGATGGAAATATGAGACCTTGTCCTGGTGCCAACTCGAGGTATCTAATCACTTTGTGAGCTGCTGCAAGATGTGTGAAATAAGGAGCTTCTATGTATTGGCTGAGATTTTGCATGGCATAACATATATCAGGTCTAGTTAAAGATAAATACATCAACTTTCCAATCAATTTTCTATAAATTGTGTTATCTGGTAATGGTTTTTTTGTGTCCCTTCCTAATTTCGGATTCTGGTCATTATGCAATTTAACTGGTTTAGCCCCAAGTAATCCTGCATCAGCTAACAAGTCCAATGTGTATTTGCGTTGGGAGATGACAATTCCCTTGTTTGATCTTGCCACTTCAAGGCTAAGAAAATATTTTAAATCACCTAATGCCTTATTTTTGAACCTGCTACTGAAAAACCTTTGCGCTGTGTCTATTTGCTTCAAATTGGAGCCTGCTATGACAATGTCATCTACATAGGCAAGCAAGGCTGTGAATGAATGATTTGTTTCCATGGTGAAAAAGTTGTAGTCAGCTTTTGACTAAGAGGAACCAAATTCTACAAGTGCTGTAGAGAATGTGGAGTACCATTGCCTTGAGGCTTGCTTCAGGCCGTATATGCTCTTCAACAACTTACAGACCTAGTTAGGGGTTTCTTTTGTGTAGACTGTGTAACCTGATATGGGAGATGATGGTTGAGGAGAATTATCAGGTGCATGGCTATTAGGTGTGTTCTGACCATGTGTATATGTTCTAGGTGAATTAGGCACTTCATCTGATGTTGTTTCAGGAATATAGTTGGCAATGCCTGGAAGAGGCTTGGTAAAGACAAGTTCAGTTTCATTATTGGGTCATTTAGCTGCTTGTAAGGGAAATAAGTTTCATGAAATGTTACATCCCTAGATATGAAAATGACTTTGGTCTGCAGGTCCATTATTTTATATCCCTTAACCCCAAAAGGGAACCCAAAGAAAACACATTGGTACCCTCTAGGATCAAATTTCCTTCTGCCATGTGCCAATGTGGATGTATAACAGAGGCATCCAAAAATTCAGATATGGGAATAAATTGGTGTGAGTTAGAATAATACTTCAATTGATGATTTGTTTTGCAGCAATGGTGTGGAGGTCCTATTGATTAAGTAAGTTGCTATAAGGATATATTCATTCCAATAAAACAAAGGACGACTAGACTGATATTTTAAGGCCCTGGCAACATTCATCAAATGATGGTGTTTCCTTTAAACTATGCCGTTTTGTTAAGGGGTCTCAACATAACTTCTCTGATAAATGATCACTTTTTGGTTGTAAAAGTCAGTTAGTTTAAATTCAGGTCCATTGTCACTTCTCAATATTTTTACTAAAATTTGGAATTGATTTTCTATCATTTGGATAAATGCCTCAATGGAATGACTAACATCAAATTTCCTCTTAAGCACATACACCTAAGTGGCTCATGCGAAGTCATCCACCACTGTAAAAAAAGTATTTAGATCCATCATGTGCTGTAGTGGGGCAAGGACCCCAGATGTCATAGTGAATAATGTCTAAATTTTGTTTAGTTTTATGTATGCTTATAGGAAAGGGATTCTTGTGTTGTTTTGCCAATGGACAGATAAAACATGGATCCTTGCATCATTTTTGTAATGAGAAACAACAGAGTTATCAGGAATAAGTTTCATTCTAGAATTAAAATATGTGTCCTAAGCGATAATGCCATAAGTATGGCTGAACATCAATAGAAGCTGCTGGCTAAATATTATAATTAACAATAGAAGCTGCAGTAGGAAATTGTCTAAGATTATGGGCTGATAAGGTGGTCATTAAAGCTTTGGATGGAAACTTATGTAGCTTGAGTCTATATAGGCCACTCCATACTTCACCCTTCCCAATCATCCTCCAAGATAAAAGGTCCTGCACATAGCAAGCATTAGACATAAAAATCAGGCATCAAGGGATCTGACAATAAATTGAAGTGGAAATTAAGAACACACTGAACATCCTTGAGTACCAATGAGTCTGTGACTTGTACTACACCAGAGTGTATAGCTGGAACAATCTTACTAGTGGGTAATTTAACTGAGAGAGAGGTTCTTGATTCAATGGAAGTGAAAAAACTTGTGTTACAGATCATATGATCTATTGCACCAATGTCAATGATCCATGGAATGTTATTAAAATTCTGAGTTTTTGAGGGTGAAACAAATAAACAAGTGGATTTACTAGACAAATCAGATGGAAGATTAATTTTGGAATGGTTGATGGTCTGTACATGATTGACATAATGAGTGTTCTGTGAGTTATCATTGGGTCGAAGTAAGGCAAGGAATTCTTCATATTCTCCCTTAGTTAGAGAAACTGGTCTCTCAATATCTCCCTGAATAACACTTGACTGATTTGCAGAGCCCCCTTTCTCCTCTGGACTTTGTGCAGCTTATGGTTTGGAGGGTAACCATGTAGCTTGAAGCATTTCTCCATAGTGTGTCCTATCATATTGCAGTTGGTGCATATAGGAGGTTCAGTGTTCCTTGCCTTGAAACACTTTTCCAAAGTATGCCTAGGGATTTCGCAATATGTGCAATATGGTGTGTCCTTTTTGCCACTAATATTCAACTTTCCATAGCTAAGATATACGTTTTCTCAATAGAATTTCTTGGTTGTCATTACAATAGCTTCATCACTTACAACATTGGAGGCAAGTTGTTTCTACCTCTCCTGTTGTTGTATGTATGAAAAGACCTTGTTAACAGGTGGAAAGGGATCAAGAATCATGACTTGAGCCCTTGTGCTATCATATATTTCATTCAACCCCATTAGGAATTTTATCATACAATCACGTTGATGCCTATCAACTAGCACTTTCAATTGTCCACAACTACATTCTTGAATAGGATCATAGACTGACAGTTCATCCCAAATTGTTTTTAGCTTACCATAGTAGATGTTTACAGAGTTATTCTCTTGTTCTAAATCAGCCAATACCTTCTTCAGTTCATATATTTTGGGCCCCTTTTGCTGAGAAAATCGATCTTTAAGTTTTGACCATACCTCATTTGCTTCATCCATGAATGCCACACTGGATCTAAGCAAAGGAGATATGACATTTTGGATCTATGACACTACCATCTCATTACATCTTTCCCATGGATCAAAGCATTCACTAGTCGGTTCAGGTTTGGGAAATGTTCCTTTGATGAAACTGAGCTTGTTTTTTGCTCGGAGTGCTCGCCGGAGTGCCTTCGACCAAGTAGGATAATTATCTTTGGTTAGCAATTCTGTGACTGAAACAGCTCTCAGGTTATCTGAGTTTTCCAACTCGTATTGGTCTGAAAGATGAGGAGTGGGAAGGGGAGCTGTGTTTTCACCACCAACAGAGTTCATACTGGCAATGGTGGTCATTGCTCTGACACTATGTAAGATATTAAAGCTGAATGAAGATGATAATGAAGATTGAAAAATTTGGATTGAGTCTGAAAATTCATCTCATCCCATAACACCAATACAAAGGCTAATATATAGAAGGTAAAAGGGGTAAATGAGTAAAGAATCATCCTAACAAACTATACAATAGAAAGAATATTAATCTACCTAACCATGTGTAATTTACACGAGCTGGCAGGCAGGGGCGGACGCAAACTTTCAAAAGTAGGGGGCACAATCTGACTTTCACAAAGTAACGAAAAAATGAAAGCCAAAACTATCGAGGAATCTGTAAGAAATCAAAGCAATAGGAAAATATTTTGACTTGGGTCAAACCAAAACCTATTCCTTCGTTTAATTGTTTCTTTAGCTTTCTTAACACAATAACAAATTAAGCTTTTGTGAATGAAATTGAGGGTAGCTACATGAATCTCTAAGTGCTTTCTTGACTTGGGAACACCAAAACATATTCCTTCGTTTCTTTAGTGTTTTTGACAAACAACAAATTAAGCTTTTCTCTATAAATTTGAGGATAGTTGTATGAACCCTATTCTCCATTAATAAGTAAAATCCATAATCATTACTTTCATGTTGAGAGGAAAACGGGAACTTACCTCTTCACACGCTGACAGGATCAGTGCGCCGACGACGGGAAGGAAAGAGGAGAAACGAGATTATGATGGAGACGGGAGAGCAAGAACTGAGAGAGAGGCGACTCACGGCCTTGCTGGGCTGCTGGAGAGAAATGAAAGGTAAGTTTTAGATTTTTTTTATATTTAATTAAAAAAAACCCAAATTCTAAAGGGGCACGTGCCCCTGTAGGCCCTTATGTAGGTCCGCCCCTGCTGGCAGGACACCTGGCTTGATAAGTTTGCTGCCTTATGATATGTGTACATATCTTGCTGAAAACCAAACTAATTTGCTGATGGTTAAGTTGATATACTACATCAAAAAGAGCCTATGTCAACGCGCGAAAAACGTTTCCATAGACCTTTTGGAGCGTTCGGGTGCACGTTGCGGGCT
>CAIGRQ010323235.1:0-10685 GCA_903798375.1 Fraxinus sp. D2006-0159
TAGAATATTAAATAAACAATTTATTTTGTTTATCTAATTTTTTATTATTTATAACCAAATAATTGTTGACCCAAAAAATGATACCAACAGATGTCGGGCCTACTTCTGCCACGTCAAGCGCTGATCAGGCGCGTTTCTACCGGAATGTGGACGGTAGTCAATTCTGAATGGACGCGAGAGGCACTTTTCGACAAGAGAAGGTGACGTTTGGACACAGATTGTTTTGTGACGACAGCAATCGCACTATCAACGAATGCTGAACAAATTACCTAAGATAACTCATTCACTTGTAATTGAGTATGTGGAAGGATAGATGTGGTGTAAGAGGACAGTAATTCTGTGTTAAACTCTCAATGTCTAATCGCTATTTGTGTTTGTAATGTATATAAATAACAAAGTGTGTAAATCCCATTGAATCTTTGTGCATTTTCCGGGAATGAAGGTAAAGTTCTTCTTAGCATGTAAGATTACACGAAGGCCAGCCCCCTTTTTCATACAAAGAGAGGCTATTTATACTATTCTAGCTGACGTGTTGATCGTTGGATCAGATCCACGTAGCGACATCTCCTAGACCGAAGCTTCACATCACTGTCCACCCATTACCATTAATATTTGACAAAAAGTCAGCCACTCTAGTTGTAGGTTGACACACTGACACATATACTGGGACAACAAACACTTTATTACAGACATCACATCAATCACTTTCAAAAGATCTTCAAATCTATTGCGGGGCAGCGTCGGCGTTGGTATGAATCAAGGTCGGCCTTGGGCCTTTGGACCTCTGGCGTAATTGAGCTTCGAACAGCTTGTAGGAGCCTCTGCTGGGGGCTTCAAGTAGGCTTCTGTTTTTTCAAACTAAAGGGACTTCGGATGAACTTCTGTTTTAACTTTTAAAGGACCTCGGACACTTGTTCTGTTTAGTGACCTTGACTCTGTTAATTCCCCTGTTAACTTTCCCATTGGCTCTCCGCCCACTTGGCTGCTCAGAGCATGTAGCTGCCAACGTGGATATATTGCTTACGTGGAGCCTCTGATTTGGGAGAGGGGGTGACAATAATATCTCATTTTTAAATAAACGATTTTTGTAACTAAATGTTGGACAAACTATTAAAATATACAAATTAAATGAAATAATGTATTTGAAATTGTTTATTTAATGTTTTATAAACAATTTCAATAAGTAATTTAAAAAAATATTTTAAATCGTTTATTTTTATTGTTAATTTAGTGCTTTGAAAACAAATAAAATAAGTAATAAAATAAATATTTTAATTGTTTACTCAATATTTCATTGTATGAGAATAATTTATAATTGTTTAGAATATTAAATATAATTAATAGAATNGTAATTTAAAAAAATATTTTAAATCGTTTATTTTTATTGTTAATTTAGTGCTTTGAAAACAAATAAAATAAGTAATAAAATAAATATTTTAATTGTTTACTCAATATTTCATTGTATGAGAATAATTTATAATTGTTTAGAATATTAAATATAATTAATAGAATAATAAAAAATCGAATATTTAATAGTTTATTATTTATAACTAAATAATATTTTATTATTTATAAACTCTTTTTTGTGAATTTCTCAAGTTGTTTACAAAAAAAAATTTAATTGTTTATGTAATATTTATATTAATTGTTAAATAAGTTAATTACTTATTTCAATTAAATATTAAATAAATAAATAAAAATTCAAACAAAATTAAACTATAATCAATATTAAATATAATTATAAACAAATTTTAAATTAATATTAAAAAAAGCCTAGCCTCTAGGCCCAGACGGGCACCTGGCCCCAGATACGTATGGGGCCTAGATGCGGTATTTGGGCCCTGATGCCCATCTGGGCCGTCTGGGCGAATTTCACCCAAATGACGCTCAGCAGGCGGCGGCTTCCGGTGATCTTCGCCTCCCAAATCACCAAAAAACAAGCATTTTATTCCATAATTCATAGATCCACTACAAATTCTACAAAGATAATCAACAAATCCTATATTTCATGCTTTATATATTTGCTTAAATACAATCATGATTTGTAAAAAATACATATAATAGTTCCCAACACTCACCTTCTTCAAGAGAAAATGGCGATCTCGGAATCCAGGTTGTCGATTTTTGGTCGTCAGTTAGTCAAATGCGTGGTCGTCGTCGGTGAATCAACTTTCTTTCTCTCATCTCTCTCACTCTTCCAAGTTCACATAAGGGTAAAATTGGGAAATCTTTGCCTTTTAAGTTTTTATTAGTTTTTCCTTTTTTTTTTACATGGTCAAAGGCTATTTCGAAAAATGGCCGGGTCAACCGGGTATTTCCCACCATTTCCTCTATATTCCACTCAGTCGCAGTGGTGTGATGTCTCCTTAGGCATCCAAATTGTAATTGAATTGCAGCCCAAGTATAAGTCATGATGAGGCCCATTTATAACTTATTTTCTCCAGGTCCACAATTATTTTAAAATAATGGAAGAGTATATAACTAAGATATTAAGTTTCACCAATTTCAAATTTAAGATATCAAGGTTTAAAATTTCAAATCTAGACTTTTTCAAATTTTATTTATAGATTAATTAATTAATTAAACATATATTTTATTAATTAAATATATTAAGGTCACGATTTCATATAATTTGATAACAAATTGCTTATAATTGGTCACATATTATTAATTGATCACAAATAACAATTTTTTATACGCCACAACTTATTTTATGGTCACAATTCAAAAATCTTTTAGGTCACAATTTGTTCATCAATCACAAATAAAAAGTTTATGCAATTTATTCATCGGTCACGAGCTCCCCACCCCAGACTAGGTTGTGTTGCCATTAGTGATTTTTTGCTGAAGGCAGGTCTGCGTCTGCCCCTTCACCCTTTCTTTAGTGCTGTCCTTAGGTTGTATGGACTGGCTTGTACCCAATTTTAACCAAATGCTTGGGCCCAAACGGTAAGGTCGTACTTCCTTTGGAAGGGGGCCTTATTAGGGGAGGACATACCTCTGCATGTCTTCCAGCCTCGCTCTGTCGGAAAGGAGGATTCCCGAGGCTAGTATTCCTTATGTCCATGGGGGTCACCCTCCCCCATAGTCCAAGGTCTACCTACTTCCATCAAAGGATGGAAGGAGACCTGGTTTTGGGTCAAGGAAAAGTGGCAGGAATGTGAGGGCGACCTTGTCCCTCATGTCAAAGTCCCAACCTCCTATTCTGAAAGTAGTGAATCCATGTACTCTGATGTTTTGATTCGATAACTTGTGAAGGTTTGATACTGATGTCGTGATGTGTTTGCTTTGCAGAGCCTGCCCAGAGGTTCGAGTACCAGACCCTTTCTTAGATCTACAAGAAGTCTCTAGAGGCTCGCGATTTTTCACATCTAATTCAGCTCACTCGCTTCTTTAAAGATTTTGGTCTAATGGCACATCGGGGTAAGAGGCTGAACTCTTAGTAATTAGCCTTTTCCCTCTTTTACTTTCGATCCTCCTTAGCTTGTCTATTTTCTCCTTTTTCAGATCAATTTGAAAAAAAGAGGCATTATACTCCTGATATGTCTACCATCCTTGTTGCTACCTCTACAGCTGGGAAATGGATGAAGCCCACGTCTGCCGACGGGAGAAGGGTGAAGGAGAAAATTGAGAAGGTTAGTAGGGAGGCTGTTTCTCAAGAGAGACGTCCATCTATACCTGATAAGGGAAAAACAATTACGGAGGAGGAGCCCAAGAAAAGATTCCGAATTCTAGGCCCCAATGGGGCTGGTAGCTCCAATGACGTCCCTCATCCCCGTTCTGAGGTCCCGTCGGGGGAGAAACTTTTCGATAGTTCTATGGATACAGCCCAGGAGGGCAGAAGCGGCTTGCCATTGTTGAGCCTTTAAGGCTAGTTCCAGCAAAAAAGCTTACAGCTTCTGACTCTACTTCATCTGAAGTCCCCAGGAAGATGGGGGCTTTGACTTTGAGGACTGATGTATTGGCATCAAAGGCTTTGGTCCTCCTTTCTCCTGAAATCTAGATAACCACAATGACCTTCTACAAGTACTGGACGAACAAATGGCAGAGTTACATTCAAGAAAAAGATGCGGTGGACGTCTTTGAACTTATGGTTGCCCAAGCTGGGAGTTCGTTTGGGATGGCTGTAGAGGCTGAAGCCCTCTTTAAAAACCTTCAAGGTAAAAATCGTGGGTTTGCCAGCAAGGTAACTTAGGCTGAGGAGGCTACAAAAAAGGCTAATGAAGAAGCCTCCAAAGCCAAGGCAGAAGCTGATGCCCTAAGGAAGGAAAAGGTAGAAGAGTTCATGAAGCTCGCTTCGGCCCTTACTGAGATTGTGTCCTTGAAGAAAGAGGTCCATTTGTCCAATAACGAGGTAGCTTCCTTGACGAAGTGGGTAGAGACATTTGATACCCATTAGGGGCTAACTGTCGAGGCTTTAGAGAAGGCCAGCAAAAGGGTGGAAGAGCTGACCTCCCAAGTAGAAACTGCTAGAAGGAATGTTGAATGTGCCAGCATTGAAACTGAAGACCACTTCTTATCCAACTTCCATCTGACAGAGCAATACCAATGCTTCGGTAAATATTGGAGAAAGTATACATATACTAAAGTGATGGAATGGCTAGAAAATCACTCACAGTTTGATACCACTGAGCTCTGGGCTGAATTTATTGAGGGAGAAGAGGATGAAGAGGAACTTCAGACCCCAGCAGAAGGAACATAAGTTGTTGAAATGGATGGGGACAAGGTCGAAGAAGCTGCCCCTGCCAAAGCTGGAGCTATAGTGCTTTTTAAACCTCCTATAGCCTAAATGTAATTGTTTTACTTTTATTTAAACTGTAAGGACTTCGGTCCAAACTATGTAATTCAACCCTTTGTTTAATAAAATCCGCTCCTCTTTTGGTTTCTTAATCATGTAAATCGTCCTGATAAGCCCATTTGGGCTTAGCAAATATTTTAAACACCATGGATAGGTCGGATTATAACTATCTTCGCCTTAGTCATGCCAGACCCTTTCAGGTCTGCCTCAACTTGTAATTCAAACGAGCTAATACAAAATTTTGACCAAGTATTTTAAGGTCGCGACTTAGAATACAAAAATTCATTCTCTCAGCCTGTATGAAACAATTCTGAGGCTCCTAGCCTTTTTAGAATAACTTCGAGGCTCTTTGACATTGGTTCTTTAACTTATAATGATAACAAAGACTACATTCTTTATTGAATTCAAAGCTGCTTATATAAGATATCTTATGTCATTGATAATAATCGTGCATATGTTCTGCGTTCCTAGGATAAGGCTATGCCTTTCCTTCCATATCTAGATTCCATAGCTTCCAGGCCTAACCTCTTTACGTATGCAGTATCAACCTTCCCAGTTAGGCCCAAGGGTTCCTGACCCATGTTCCTTTGATGGGGGAACACTTTCCGAAGTACTAATTCATCCAACCTTAACGACTTATTCTTGACTCTTGAGTTGTAACGAATTGCCAACGTCTGAAGTATAATACCTAAGATAGATATCGACCAATTTTAGGTGTGCTGGGGGCACTCTTCTTAGGTCGTGCCTCTTTTGACTTTCGACCTTAAATATCGTTCTAACATTTGAATCATAATAACCGATCCACTAAAGTTGACAGTGGTATATCCCAGTCCCCTAAGTCCAGGCGTAGATATTCATACTGTGTATGGAACTTGATAAAGGGTCTGAGCCTTGCTTAATTCGCAATGGGGACATCTATAGTGCATTGTTATGGAGCTGTCGAGGGGAGTCCATTATTGGACTAGCCGGGGTTGTTAGCCATTTCATCGCAGAGGTTCTATAGGAGGTGCATCAGTGTACACGTTTTGACGATTTTGCGTGTTTTCAAGGTGGTAGCTATATTGAAACAATTTTCAATACACGTATGACCATTACGTTGAATGCTCAATTATGGCTAATAATTAGCGTGCGTGATGTTTGGGAGACAACCATATGCCCAGGCCCTTTTGTGAAATTTACGTGCAGATCTGAGGCTGTGACAAGGGAAACTGTTTGAATTCTACGGCTCAGATCATTTGAAAACTGAACGTCCCTGATTAACTTAGCTTCAATCTGACGTATGAGATTTGTTCTCTCCCTTTATAAAAGTAAGAATGTTTCCATTTTAATGAATTTGCACTACTCTTCGAAGGTTTTTCGACAATCAATCTTTGAACATTTCTGCTCATTTATCACCGGATTCAGGCAGTATTTTGTAGATTTCAGATAGATGGCTCCAAAGAGAGAGTATCCAAAGATAGACATGGCCACAATCCTTAAAGCCATTATGGGTACTAGTGTGCAGGCACCAAAACCTTCCTCCTCAGAAGCCAAGAAAGTGAAGGCGAAGCCAGAGTGCCTTAACAAGGACACAGCAGGGAAAAGAACGGAGGAAAAGGTTCCCAACGAGAATAAGTCCATAGACAATAAGGGCAAGGGGATAGCTGAAGAGCCCTCAAAGAAAAGGAAATTGACCCACATCAGCGGGTTTTCTGGCAGCTTTAGGACCATTGTGTCCCATGGTGGGAAGAGGACCCCCAAGCAGCCAAAACTCCTACGAACTTCAATCGATGTTGCGATAAGGAGGCAGGTTCGGGATGCAAATGATAAAGCCGAGGATGCTACACCAGTGGCTACAAAGGCCTCTAAGAAGGTAATGGAAAGGACCCCAAGAAAGTCTGGAAACTTCCTGGGAGGTCGTGACAGCAAAATCGCCCCGACAGTGATAGAGATGCTGCCTGTTGAGGTTCGAAGTGCCACTGAGGTCTTCAATAAATTTTGGACTGAAAGATGGCAAGACTATGTGTCCACCTGTGACGCAGTGGACCTCACGCCACTCTTGTGAGCCAAAGTGCCAGGGCTTTTGAAGTAGCCCTTGAATGTTAGGAAACATTGGTTGACATTTAGCAGAGGTTGAGTGTCGCTGAGGCGGAGTTGAAGAGGGTAAGAGCAAATGCTGAGGAGTTGAAGGCTCAAAAAGTTGAAGATGAGGCCAAGCTATCCTTTGTTCTAGCCAAAGTCGAGGCTATGAAGAAAGAGGTTTTTCGAGTCGCAATGTGAGGTGTCCTTGCTGACCAAGAAGGTGGAGACCTCCAACAACCACCAAAAGCTAACTGTTGTGGCTTTAGAGCAAGTCAACGTCGAACTAGCTACCACCAAGAAGGCTAATGACTTTATGGAAAAGTAGGAAGTATGAGTTAAACGTCGTCGAAACGGGCGAAATTGCAGTGAGGACTTATATTGCAAATTTCCATCAAACTGAAGAGTATCGATGCCTCGGTTCATATTGGAGGAGATATGCCTATAATGAGGTGCTTAGTAGGGTGGAAGCGTTATACCCTAACCTCGATGCCTCAGAGCTGAAAGTTGAATTCATTGGAGATGAAGTGCCCTAGACCCTTACTAAAGACGAAGTCATCGAGGTGGTTCCAGTGGAAGCTCCGGAAGAGGAGGCAACTACTGCAACTCCTACTGAGGTCCAAGCCCCAGCAACTTCCACAGAGGTCGAAGCTCCTCTACATCCCCGGAATAGGCTAGATTTATTTTTATTGTAATATTTGTAAAGCCTTGGGTCCTCCAATTGTATTTACTGTCTTAATGTAAAAACTTCTTCAATCTGCTGCTTTCAATTTCTTGTTGCTTCTTCTTCAAAGCGATTGGACCTTGGCTAGGTAATAACCACATTATGCTGATTTGATCTTAATTAAACTGGAATAAGCTGAACTTAATTGAATGAAGCTGATCGAACGTTAAGTTAGGATCAAATTTGAACGAAATAGCATGAGTTGGCTGAACGTTACTTGAATAATTATCACAGTGTTCATTTTGGTTGAACCTTTGGAAGGTTATCATTCATTATGGCTGAATTTTGTGGCATCTGGCCGAATCGATTAATTTTTTTGACTTCATCCTTGTCGTTAAGTTTCCTCTAAGGAATGTGTTATCTGCTGTAGAGTGGGTTGATACTGATGCGTTTTGGCACCAAGATTGACCTCCTCATAGGCTAAAGTTGGCAAGCAGCCACTTCTTATCCATGATTCATTAGAGCTTGACTGTCCATCAAATGGGAAGTATGACCTCTTCCCCTTTTCATTTGTGGAGGTGACAGACCTTGGCTGGCCTTGTTCCTATGATCTTTCAATTCTTCATTGAGGATCTCGCATCTTATCATTTCTAACAAGGCGTCATAGGTGGCAGAGTCCTTGTTTTGTACATCTTTCCAGAAAAGAGAGTTCATGTCTAATCCTCCTCTTAGGGCAGTATGCTTCTCTATCTATAACTTGTACATAGTATGTCATCTCAACAGTGAAGCATGAAATGAAATTTTTCAAAGATTCACCTTGTTGTTGTCTCATATCTTGTAACCTTTGGATGGACCTTTCTCCTTCTTTGCTGGTTACAAAGCGTTTTAACAAAATTTTCTTGAATTCGAGCTAACTTTGGATGCTTCCCTCTGGCAGTCTAGTATACCAAATTTCTACTTCTCCACTTAGGGTCAAGTGGAAGGCTCTACACTTCATTGCTCGGGTGGCCCCTTTCAGATTCATGTGAGTTTTGTAATTGTTTATATGCTTTGCGGGGTCACCTCTCCTATCATATTTTGGAATTTTGGGGAGTGTGAAGTGGTTTAGCATGGGAACATTTCTTATAGCCTCAGATAAAGGAGAATGTTTGTCGTCATCATCTTGATCACATGACCTTTTGGGCCCATCTGAATCCTCGTCCTCTTTTTGGTGGGGGTGAGGAAGTAGTTGGAAGGTTCCTACTTCATTCCTAGCCTGGTCTCGTCTTTCACGCCTATTTCCAGGGGGTCGGACTGGAGGCTCTTCATAGTACATGAGTTTATCTTCGTCTGGATGAGGTTTTCGTTGCCTATCTTTAGGCATTGGGGGGAATGATAGGTGTGCCTATTTCTAAGCACCAGGGGTGAAAGAGCCCGTCTATTCTTGGGTGCCCCTGGGCCTATCCTGTCAAAAATACTTGCAGACCTCTAGGGTCTATCTTTTGGTTCGTAATTTGGAGGAATGTCGAATAGAGCTTCATGTGGCCTTTTCGCGGCACAGTTGGTTGATGAATCTACATCGACCTCTCTTTCCCAAGGAACTTCCATTCCATCATAACGATGCCTAGCTTCTTGACTCTGGACGTTCTCCATCTGGTAATATACTTAAGCTTCAGGAAAGACATCTTCAAGGGCTGTGTATTGAGCCTGATAGCATCCTCGCACTTGATGTTCATCAGCATTTCATGCATGGCTAGGTTCTGCTGAGTGATGTTTCTCATGTTGGCAACCATTGTTGCCATTTCCCTAGTAGGCCTGGTTGTGACCTTGCCTCCGCCTCTAGAACCTCATCTTCTGCACATTGAAGGTCTTGGACAGGCTGCTGGGGCACCGTGCGAGGGTTCCTTTTCCTCAAGGTGTTCCCTTGTTCTTTTTGGGGCATTTTTGTCAGTAGAACTCATGTCTCAATCACTTAGTATAAACTTTATCCCTTTCTTTAAGGGTTTCAAGCTCTTAACAGTTCGTTTCTCAGTGACACTCTTTTTTCAAGGGCAAAATCCTACTTTTACCAAACTTACAAATGCGGTCTGGCCTTTTGTTTACGTGTATTCGTGGTTAAATGTAAGATTTTCCACAGACGGCTCAATCTGTTGACCCCCCAAAAATGATGCCAACAGATGTCGGGCCCACTCCTACCACGTCAATCGCTGATCGATGCGTTTCTACTAGAATGTGGACGGTAGTCAAATCGAATGGACGCGAGAGGCGCTTTTCGGGAAGAGACGGTGACGTTTGGACACCGGCGGTTTTGTGACGACAGCAATCGCACTATCAACAAATACTGATCAGATTTTCTAAGATAACTCATTCATTTGTAATTGAATATGTAGAATGATAGATATGGTGTAAGAGGACTGTAATTCCGTGTTAGACTCTCAATGTCTAATCGCTATTTATGTTTGTAATGCATGTAAATGACAAAGTGTGTATCCCTTTGAATCCTTGTACATTTTCCGCGAATGAAGGTAAAGTTCTTCTTAGCATGTAAGAATTAAGATTACATGAAGTCTAGCCCCCCTTTTCATACAAAGAGAGGCTATTTATACTATTCTAGCCGACGTGTTGATTGTTGAATCAGATCCACGTGGCAATATCTCCTAGACTGAAGCTTCACGTCACTGTCCACTTATTACAATTAATATTTGACAAAGGGCCTGCCGCTCTAGTTGTAAGCTGAAACATATACTGAGACAACGACACTTTATTACAGACACCACATCAATCACTTCCAAAAGATTTTCAAATCTATCGCGGGGCAACGTCAACATTAGTATGAATCAGGGTCGACCTTTGGCCTATGGACCTTTGGCGTAATTGAGCTTCAAACAGCTTGTAGGAGCCTCTGCTGGGGGCTTCAAGGAGGCTTTTGTTTCTTCAAACTAAAGGGACTTCAGATGAACTTCAGCTTTGACGTTTAAAGGACCTCAAACACTTGTTTCGTTTAGTGACCTTGACTCTGTTAATTCCCTTGTTGACTTTCCCGTTGGCTCTCTGCCCACTTGGCTACTTGGAGCACGTGGCTGCCAACTTGGATATATTGTTTGTTTTAATTTTTTATTTAATGTTTTATAAACAATTTCAATAAGGAATTTAAAAAAATATCTTAAATCATTTATTTTTATTGTT
>CAIGRQ010323260.1:5162-15434 GCA_903798375.1 Fraxinus sp. D2006-0159
ATTCCATAATACATTTTTCCATAAATAATGTGGCCCAAACACGCCCTTAAATTGTATTATAGTTTTAATACATTGACAATATATGTGATTTATTAAACTAAAAGTGTTTGAAAAAAAAAATACGCCAAATATTTTTATATTGTCATATTTATGGTGTGTTTGATGGATATTATTGAGGAAAGAATGTATTTTAAATAATGACATGATATGAAATATGTGGTTAAAATGTTATTGATGTAATGAAAAATATTATTTTATTAAAGTATGTGTTGTTGAAAATAAGTTTTGAAATAATGTACATCAAAGAGGGCTAAGTAGTGAACTTTTCAAGTATAGTAGGGATTTAAACCCTGCAATTTTCAAATGGGTTTTCTTATAGGTACATAATTTTTGTACATAGAGTATTACATAACAATCACATGGGGGTGTTACATAACACTCACATGGCCCATCCCATATGAGTGTTATGTAACACTCTATGTACAAAAATTATGTACATCTAGGATTATCCTTTTCAAAGTTATTCCACTGATCAGTTACTGATGATGTGTGGTACAACGAAGGGACACTTCATAATTACAGCCATCATTGCGTGTATCAATGAGACTTGCATGTTTCTAAGTGCGTGTATTATTTTTATTTAATGCATTCGATACACACATCTGATCTAATTCATTTATTTAGAATATTTTAGGCGTCTTTTGTGTTTAATGGCTAGGATTGGTTTGCATATGAGTGGCCACGATCAATTTTGATGGAATCCATAGTTGGAATTTGTTTATAGAAGCTATAAATATACTATTCTTTGTATTGTTGCAGTTTCTTATTCTTTCGAAATTCCCTTTGTTTAAGATTCTTCTCTAACCATTGTGTAGCAAACCCTAAAGTGTTTTCTGGCGACACTTATGCTTCTCCACTTTCTAAAACTTTTCAAATCCTCTTCTAGGTATGCATTTTGCATTTTATTTTATTTCTTTCTTTCATATTTTCATCTCATGTTCACTGTTTGTTGTGATCCGATGATTTCTAATCTAAAAATACTTAGGAAATCAATTCAATAGGATATATTCCCAAAGTAAATCTCAAAATAGGTCTATTTGTGCCGACACTATTAGTGCTAGGCTTAGTATCATAGATGAATTCCAAGTAAAATACATAGCCAAATTTCGACCTATGATGGCACTAAGTCACACTTAGTCAGCCAACCCAAATTCACCCAATGCACACACGAAGTACAAGACAACAGTATATAGAGAACACAATTTTTACGGGAAACCCAACTTGTTTATTATTCAACAATAATACAAGACACGAGGGAAGACACTGAAGGATCACAACACTCTTTCGTCTTAACAGGTCTAGCCTTCAGTATTTATAGATCAAAATCGTATGCAGTTGACATCCCCAACTGCCAAAGGAATAAACCAACCCAGTTGGCTTAAAATGACTAGAAACTGCATCCCTCAATTAGCCCTAACAACTGTCCACACTTTCCACTAGTCTGAACTCCGAAAACCGCCCAACACGTGCCAGACATGTGCTCCAGTTGGACATCCGAATTACTGGACTTCAGCCCACTAACAGTAAGTTGGATCAGCCCATGCCTTGTCAGTCTGTAACTCTTTACCCATGAGCAGCAAGCTGGATCAACCCATGCCTTGCTAAGCCACAACAATCTGACACCACCAAACTGAAGCACCTTTTCCACATTTTCATTGCTCTTAATTCGAAGTGTGCACCATCAACACATCCCAGCATGAGTGTAAGGTGTTCCCATGCCATCGTGTATGTCAACATTTAAGGGGTTGACAAACTTTCCCCACCTGAAGAGTCCGACGTCCTCGTCGGAAGAGAATCAAGATAATTGCCATAGATCAACATCCCTTTCGTAAGTTGCATCAATCCCAGTGCTACCTTTCCACAAAATAAGATAATATGCCCTTCGATTCTTCTTGCTTGGTCCCATAGTTCGATGTCCAATGATCTTTGCCACCTCATTTTCATACTGTTTTCGGATCATAGGAGGAGCCCTCTTAGCCTGTAAACGATCTTCCCCCATCAAACTCTTATTAAATGCTTTCACATAGCTTACATGGAATGTAGGATGAACTTTCAAACGATCAGGCAGCTTTAAGTGATCCTTCCCAACCCGTTTGATCACTTCAAAAGGACTATCATATTTCTATACTAACATACGATGCACCGTTTTGCTACTGCCAACCCGTTTGATCACTTCAAAAGGACTATCATATTTCTATACTAACATACGATGCACCGTTTTGCTACTGTTCTTCTTCCAAATCTGATGAGTCAGTTTATACAACACTTTATCCCCAACCTGGAACTCTACATCCCATCTGTTCTGATCAACATACTTTTCATCCGTCGGGTAGCCTTCGCAAGACTGTCCTTTGCCTGCTCCACCATCTCATGTTTGTCTAGAGCAAACTAAAAAAGAGTTGGACATATACTGCGTCTCCCTTTCTTCACAATTTCAAGAGGCGACTTGGGCATATGCAACTCTATCGGACACATCCCCGTTGCAGATAATTGATGGAGATTATAGCAAAACTGAGCCGTATCCAGTAAGACAACCAATTTTTCTGACTTGCTGTCACATAGTGTCTGAGATATTCCTCCAGCAATGTATTGATCCGTTTCGTCTGACCATCTATCTATGGATAATTTGCTGTTGAAAATTTCAACTCAGAACCCATTATGTTGAACAACGTAGTCCAAAACTTGCCTGTGAATTGTGAATCCCGATCGCTCACACTATCTTTGCGCATTCCGAAATACTTCACCACATTTTTTAAAAAATAATCCAGCAGCAACGTTCGTTGTACACTCGTGCGGAGCTGGAATGAAAACTGAGTACTTTGAGAATCTGTTCACCACCACCACCATAATTGACTTGTACCCATCAACCTTTGAAAAACCCGCAATGAAATCCATGGAAATCGATTGCCAATGCCTTTCTGAAACCGACAAAGGCTGGAGCAAACCTCCATCTTTCCTCATTTTTGTTTTATCCTGCTGGCACACCAAACAAGACTTAACATATGCCTCTACCTCGTCACCTATCTTCGGCTAGTAGTACGATTTCGAGAGCAAATCTAACATCATCTCAATGCCTGAATGCCCCACCCATAGTGGATCATGCGTTTCCTTCAACAATATTTACCTCAATCCCCCACCTGAAGGCACATACAATTTGCCACCCTTGGCATAGATCAAGCCATTCTCGATCCAATATCGCCTTACCAAGCCTTTCCTAATTTCCTGTAGTATCCTTTTTAGCTCACCGTCTCATTCTCTCAAGAAAATCCGATTTGACTGTCATCAAAGCCGAATCATATGCTTCCACAGACTTTCAACTAAGTGCATCTGTAACCTGATTTTGCTTGCCCGACATTTGAATCCATGCAAAATCAAACTCAGCCAAAAATTCCTGCCATCTCGCCTGTTTTGCCGGCAGCTTCTTTTGAAACCAGAAATATGTATTGGCTACATTATCCATGAGAATAGTGAATTTTGTTCCCAACAAATAATGTCGCCATGTCTCCAAGCAAGGAACAACTGCAGTCATCTACTTCTCATGAGTTGAGTATCGCTGTTCTGCATCCTTCAATTTTCGACTTTCAAAGGTGACCGGATGACCCTCCTTGCCAATACACCACCGATGGCACGATAAGATACATCAGTGAGTACTTCAAATAGCTTCCAAAGTCCGAAAACTGCAACATCGGTTCAGTTGAAACAGCCTGTTTGCGCTTTTCAAAAGCTCGCTGGCACTCCGCTGACCATTCCCATTTTCGATCGTTCTTCAGCAAATCCGTCAAGGCGTTCACTTTCTTGGAATAACTTTGAATGAACCGCCGATAGTACTTAGCTAATCTAAGAAATGAAGGGAGTTTAGCAACCTTGGTTGGGCTTGGCCACTCCATGATAACCTTCACCTTCTTTCCATCCATTTTGATCCTCACTTAATCGACCCAGTGTCCCAAAAACATTACCTGCGACCGACAAAACTCGCATTTTCCTTCTTGACTTATAATTTGCGTTCTCTAAGCCATGAGAACACCTTCCTCAAGTGATTAATGTGATCACCCAGTGATCTACTATAAATCACAACATCATCCAAATGCACGACCACAAATTCATCTAGGAACTCATACAACACATTGTTCATCAAATTGCAGAACGTAACAGACTGGAATGTGCATTTTTAAGATCAAAGGGCATCACCAGAAATTCAAAAGAACCATACCTCATTATGCAGGCAGTCTTTGACTCATCCCCTTCCGCTATTCTTACTTGCCAATAACCCAACCGCAGATCTGGCTTTATAAAGAATGAAGCCTTTTGCCATCTATCAAACAGATCAGCTACATTCGGTACCGGATACTTGCTTTTCACCATCACCTTGTTCAGAGCACGATAATCTACGTACATCCTCATGGAACCATCCTTTTTTTCTGAAACAGAACCGGGGCACTGTAGGGATTCAAAGGTTGAATGAATCCCGCATTAAGTAAATCATCAAGCTGCCACCTCAACTCTGCTAATTCCGACGGGGCCATTTTGTATGGGGCCTGTGTTGGACCTTTTGCATCTGGTTCAAGTTCAATTTTGTGATCGATAGCACGATAGGGCGGGAAAGTCCTTGGTAGTTCTTGGAGCATCACATCATCGAACTTGTCTAAGACCCTTGCAACTTGATCAGACACCTCCACAACCTGATCTTCTTTGATCTCCACCAACGCTACAACAAATGTCATCTCCCCTTTCTTTATACCTGCATTTAGCTGCTTTGCAGATTGCATGACATCCGGAACCTACTTTCCTTTGTTCTTGTCAAGGTATCTTGCTGGTACGAAACACGGACTCCCTTCATCCGCAATGTATAATCCATTCAAATGTGTACTACAGATGCCTTCACCTTGACAAAGAACTTAATACTGAGGATTAAGTCGAACTCATCCAAGGGGACAGTCATCAGATTTTACTTTCTCTCTCATTCGCCTACACAAAGGGTAACTTCAGCAGATCCATTTACTGGCTGTGCTGCAGAATTCACAGTCTTTATTTTTGTAGTCTCCTGAGTCAGGCTCAAACCCAGCTTCTCTACGATCCTGGAACTTACAAAGTTATTCGTAGCACTGGTATCTAACATTGCCAATACTTCCTTTCCATCAACAGCCACCTGAATATATATCAAGCCGTGCTGTAGTGTAATGATAGCATTCACCAGACAATGGGCCATCTTCTGAGTTGTGATCACTGCCTTCCAATCTTAAGGCATTCAGCTTCTCCCTCTTTGGACAATCCTTTGCAAGATGGGGACTGTTGCAAATGAAGCATCCACTGAAACTTTTTGACTTGAGACATTGATCACCATCCTTCAACTTGGGGCCCTTGAATTTCTTCTTATCCCCTTTCTTTTAGTCTTTTGATATACCGGCCTTCTTCTCATTGGTTTTCCTCAGAACAGAGGAAGTACCGCCCATTTTGTAGTCAACTAAAAAATTTGATGCAGCCATTGCTGAAGGAAGGTCCTTCACTCCTTGCCTCCGCAATTTTGCTTGTGCCCAACCTTGTAATCCCAACATAAAGTTGAAGTGTTTGTCCTTATCAGACATGTTCTGGATATCTAGCATTAGACTACTGAATTCCTTCAATTATTTCCTCACACTTCCCGACTGCCTCAGCTTCTTGAGAGATTCCCTTGCAACCCAGGCCATATTGCAAGGTAGGATCTGGTCCTTCAATTCCTTCTGCAATGTTTCCCAAGTAACAACATGCGACCTACATGTAGCTTCATCATCCTTTACCAAAGTCTGCCACCGCAACTTTGCATCCCCCGACAGATACATCGAAGTGATATTTATCTGCTCCTCCTCTGGAATACGAGCAGCCATGAAGTACTGCTCCATATCCCATAGGAAGTTCTCCAACTCCTTGGCATTGCGAGCACCGTTGAACTGCTTCGGTTCAGGAACACAAATTTTCGAAGCACCGACTGCCTCCCGAACAGTAGTGCTATTTAAGGCCAACTTTAGTAAGGAAATTTCACTCTCAAGGGCATCAAAACGAGCCTTTGAGTTATCCACCATTTCTAGCAAATCCTTCATGAACGAAGATTGCCTTTCATCGACTCCGCTTGCAAACTCCTTGAATTGAGCCCGCAATTCCGTGTGTACATCATTATGTGCATGTACTTGTGCAGCCGGACTGACTATACGGTTGGTCATAAGAGCACTGAAGAAATCGTATAACGCAAAAACCCGATCTTTGAGATTCTAATTTGCAACCATTTCAGTAAACGAAACCCAGTAACTGCAACGAGACTCTTATACCAATTATCACAGGGACAATGATGGCACTAAGTCACACTTAGTCAGCCAACCCAAATTCACCCAACACATACACGAAGTACAAGGCAACAATACATAGAGAACACAGTCTTTAACCCAACTTGTTTATTACTCAACAATAATACAAGACATGAGGAAAGATACTAAAGAATCACAACACTCTTCTACCTCAACAAGTCTGGCCTTCAGTATTTATAGACCAAAATTGTATGCAGTTGACATTTCCAACTGCCAAAGGAATAAACCAACCCAGTTGGCCCGAAACTCTACATCCCTCAATTAGTCCTAGCAACTGTCCACACTTTACACTAGTCTGAACTCCAAAAATCGCCCAATACATGTGCCTTACATGTGCTCCAATTGGACACCTGAATTTGTGGACTTCAGCCCACTAACAGCAAGTTGGATCAGCCTATGTCTTGTCTGTATTTATAGATCTGGCCTTCAGTATTTATAGATCAAAATCGTATGTAGTTGACATCCCCAACTGCCAAAGGAATAAACCAACCCAGTTGGCCTAAAATGACTAGAAACTGCATCCCTCAATTAGTCCTAACAACTGTCCACACTTTCCACTAGTCTGGACTCCGAAAATCGCCCAACACGTGCCAGACATGTGCTCCAATTGGACATCCGAATTACTGGACTTCAACCCACTAACAGGAAGTTGGATCAGCCCATGCTTTGTCGGTTTGCAACTCTTTACCCACGAGCAGCAAGTTGGATCAGCCAATGCCTTGCTAAGCTGCAACAATCTAACACCACCAAACTGAAGCACTTTTTTCCACGTTTTCCTTGCTCTTAATTCGAAGTGTGCACCATTAACACACCATTCCCGTAATATCCAGGCATGAGTACAAGGTGTTCACATGCCATCGTGCATGTCAACCTTTAAGGGGCTGACACTTAGGGATTATGGTGCGAGGACATCATCGACATCATCCTTAAACTTGCTATATTCTAGTGTTATATCTCGATTGGTTGTTTTTCCATCTGGCAGTGTGTAGATCCACAAACTTTAGTCAATGTGGGCAATTGAAACTCATAGACAAGCCCATAAATGAACGTGAGGGTTATGATTGGTATGAGGATAGAGTGAGGGTTTATGAGGTCTCAGAGATATTTTTCAATGTTATTGAGAGAGATCTAGTCGAGATTGGGGATCAGTTTGGTATCCTCGTGGACATTGAGCTAATTCGTCTCAAATAGTTTCAAACATCAAATCACCCATCTTGCGATAGCCCATTATGCAAAAAAAAAAAAATATCAATAAATTTATTTTAGCAATTAAAAAATGGGCACTAATCATAACTCATAAGTTATCATGAGAAATTAACCTACAATTGCTTTCCTTTTACTGAATAATCATGAAATCTATAATTTGTAGTTTTGTACTGAATAATCAAACAATATATGAATCAATTGAATCAAAATTCAGAAATTATAAACATATAGATTTATGTTGATTATTTGCAAATTTGGAGACGAATATACAAAAAATCCTTTGAAAAAACGCTAGTTAAAGTAGCCCTTGATTTTGTAGTATTGACTAGTGCAAGATTATCTCATCCGATTTTGATTTTTGTTGATTTGGTGGTTTAGGTTTTGATTTTCTCTCCGTGTTTCCACCACTTTTTAAATCGTGGTTTGTTATAACATATTTATGTTAGTAATGATAAAAAAAAATATTATATTTATATTTTCACCCCCACATGTATACTTATGTTTCAAAATGACCCTAATTTTAAGGGTATTTGTGTCAGTTGCTAATTATAATAATTGTAATTGGGAAAGTAAGTGGAAACTGCAGAAATCTGGAAGCAAGTTAATACTTAGTTGAAATTTCAAAAAATGTCCACTTTCACATGATCATTTGCAAAAATGTCCAAAAAATATTCAATGTCCATTTAACAATTATTTAGACCAAAATGCCCATTGAACATTTTTTAATTCATACCTTTTTTTTATATGGAATGAAACAGAAAGGAATTAAAACCCTTGATTTCTCCTACTCTCTCGTCTCTCACAACCCTCAAGTCTCTTCCGTCACTCTCCGCCCAAAATTTCTCCCACGACGACGACAGTGACTGGCTACATGGACAGTGACGACAGTCACGGGCTAACGAAACCACTCTTCGCGGCTATGCACGGCCGCTTTCCCTCCCGTTTCAACTTCC
This sequence comes from Fraxinus sp. D2006-0159, assembly GCA_903798375.1. Classification (NCBI taxonomy): domain Eukaryota; kingdom Viridiplantae; phylum Streptophyta; class Magnoliopsida; order Lamiales; family Oleaceae; genus Fraxinus; species Fraxinus sp. D2006-0159. The sequence goes on from CAIGRQ010323260.1 coordinate 13,717, forward strand.
AAGACTCTGTCTCCACCTCCGCCCGTCCTCACACCTCTCTAAGCTCACTCAGTCTCCCGGCACTCAGCACAGTCAGCACTCAATCTCCTGGTGAGGTAAGTTCCGGCCCTCAGTCAATTTTGAGATTTGCTTTATAAAAAAGTTGCATGGTTTCTATGGTAAGGATCTTCTGGATGAGCCCAGGCAACAATCTTCTTGTGTAAGAATGAAACTGTGAGGAATAGTTGATGAAACATGAAGATGTAAGTGTGAGATTATACTACTGCAATTGACACAGGTAGAAGATTATAAAGTCCAAGGAATTCATTGTGCTGACATTTAATTAGTTTAATTTTTCCTTGAATTCTTAATATATTATTGGTCATTTCAGGCAATGACATTTATCCTATTCATTTGGGCAGCATAAATATAATGTAACATTCGGCCATATTTGTTAAGGAACAAATTCACTAAAAAATTCTTTTACTTGATATATGAATCAGAATAATGTAGGTGAACAAGTACACAATAGTTAATTGTGTTTCTTATTGATGTAAAGTAATTGTGTTTCTTATAATTAGGTAAATTATATTGACAGTTAGGAATTTGTAATTAGGGCTTTCAGAGATTTAGGGATTTTGGTGAAGTTTATCTGTAAGAACGAAATTTGCTGTAATGAAATGGGTTTTGATCTGTTTGAGGTTTAGTTGGTTTAATTTTGTGAAAAGGGCTACACTGCTTGTAGTAAAGTCAAACCTTGGTTCTGTTATTATAAATGTGAAGAAATTGTGGGTTGAATTTGCAATTCTGTTGGTTTTTCTCCTCTTTTCATGCTAACTTTCTGGGTGCAAAACAATGAAATTGCAATTTAAACAAAGACCTAAACAAAACATAATCTCATAAATAAGATTTTTACTTTTTTCGAGCCACGTGGGCTGCCATTTGTAATGTTAGTTAGCATTTACATTATGAGCGATTACATCTTCTTTCCAACCATGCAAAGTTAACAACAGAGCATGTTATTTTTCTAGGTGAAGTTGTAAGTTGTAAACTATGTTATCTTTTCAACTGTGGATGTTGCATTCTATGAGTACTTTAATCAATATTTTTGTGTTATTCTACTAGTTTGGTGTTGGGAAAAATTAAATTTTTATATCTCCATGTCCATGTAGTAATATCTTCCTTTCATACAATTCTGTTGAGATAATTTCATGTTTATATAAATCTGACAAATTGATACAAATCTAAAGTGTTCAGAATTTTACATTTCGAACTTCATAATATTATACATAAATTTAATAGTATACTTATTCAAGTTAACTTATGTTAATTTGATTTTTTTTGTATTATGTTGTAACTGTTATTTCTTTCTACTTTACATTGTATTCAGTTATTTGTCTTATCTCACTATTCTTTTGTACATTCTTATATTCTTCATCTTGTTCGTGTCACTTATTCGTAGATGTCTTCCTCACACCGCTATAAAATTTCAGAAGAAGAGCGCGTTCCTAGCCAAATTTCACAAGTAAGCAACACGAATGTCAATCGTGGATCCACCTAATATCAATGTTCCACTTCTATCCCGACCTCGATCCATCAGGGTGAAGGTACCGAGTGCTAACACGCGGACTCCGTTTACACGATCTGGTCATCAAAAGAGTAAGAAGAATGAGTAGTTACATTACAATGTTGGTGTAGCATGGTATTGTTTTTGGAAAACTCATTGACATTTATCGTTT